>QUWT01000037.1:0-12157 GCA_004329165.1 Spatholobus suberectus | reverse complement strand
ATCCTTCTCCTTTTATAATTTTCAAAGTAGATTACTTAAAAGTAAAGTTTTCCTACCCTAACCATAATTACAAGTGTATAATAGTTTCATAATTTAAGTTGAAAGAAATTCTTTTCCGATGTGGAAGGTCAAGCTATACTGCAACCACAGAGCATACTTAGATATTCTTTCTATATTTCTTTTACTATAATTTGATGCCTTTAACTAAAAAAAAATTAAGATTTCTATGATTCCATAAAAAAAAGTGTACACGTATATGCTAATAGATAAATGCATCTTTATTTTGTTGATAAAAACATTTATCATTTTTTAAACTCGATAAAATCTTTATTGTCAACCTACTAATTTTAATTTATTGACAAAACTTAATCTTTTCTTACACTAACTATAAGTTGCCAAAAATAATAGTTACAAAGAAATTCCTTGTAAACATTTTTACCAAATTAGACTAGAAATAATTATTTGCCAAAGATAATTAAATCTATAAAAATAAAATTTATTTCCTAATTTTTCTAGATAGGGCCAAAAGCCCATTTTTCTCAAAAAACAAACTTAAATTTGTTTTCTTATTCAAACTTTAACTAACTCATTAATAATTAGAGTTTAACGTTTATAGAAAAACTCTTCTAAGTTCCTACTTAAAGTCTTAAGGGTCAAATTGCCCATCTATCCTAAGCCTTTATTCTATTGTTTTCATTTCAAGTCAAATTTGTCCAATAATTTAATTGTAGTCATTTAGTAATTTAGTAGACATAATTAGTAGAAGAAAATTTCTTTTTAAGTTAAATAAAGGGGTACCTGAGAGCCTTTGTCACCAAAAGAATTTTTTTTTTTTTACTTCAATTAGATCCATTTTAATTACCTCATTATTAATTGGTTAAGCTTTGAAAAATTTGTAATATTTTCTTGCTCCAAATCAATGAGGCTGAACCCAACAACAAGAACAATTTACTGAAGAAAAATATTAATTGAATACTAACTTACTATCTTTTTAATTATGTCCAATAATTAATTAATAAGTAACAAAAGTTTAAACTTAACTATAATTAGCATCACATAATTATAAAATTTAAAGTAGTATGACATAATGAAATAAATAGTATGACAATAAAAGTAAATATTAAGGCATAAGGAAATAATTAAATGGACTTAAGCATAAATAACAATAGAAATGTAAAATGAAAATTAACATTATAACAAGATTTAAAGCAACATAATAAAATAAATGGCAAGAAAATAATAAAGCAATAAAAGTAAATGACATTTAAATAGAGCAATGAAAGGAAATGACAATTAAATAGAACAATAAAATAAATGACATTTAAATGGAGTAATAAAAGTAAATAGCAATTTAAATAGAGTAATAGTAATAGAATTAGCTTAGTGATTAAGGATTTAAGGGTTAATCCAATCAACACAACCCATTAAGAAAAAGTAAATGAAGTTAACCCCACTCCCCCCTTTACCTCAAATTAGTGGTATTCTTGGTAGTGTTGATGAGGCTTAAGAGGTAAGAGAAGAGGTTAGAATAGAACCCCAAGTGATCTTACGCCTAGGGGTATTTTTAATAGTGATTTGGGTGTGGAAAATTTTTGTAAGAGCTTGACTATGGAGGAACAAGCCTCTTGGCACTAGACCAGCAAGGAGAAGGGAGGATTTGTGAAGAAAAAGGGTGGTGCAAGAAGTGGTTCATGAGGTCATTTTAGGAGAAAAATAATTTGTTTTAGGATTTAATTTTGTATCTAAAATTATTATAATAAGATTTTGAGTGTACTTTTTCCCACATACTAAGAAAATTGGCTTAAACTAGAAGCGAAGGGGCTAGGAATTTTTTTATTAATATAATTATCATGTGGTAAAATTAACTAAATATTGGTTTATTATAAGAAAATTGGATTATGTCTTTGGGGTGGTTTTGGGAAAATCCAACTATTCCACGTCCTTCCAAATATTTTGTGAGTCTTACAATTTTTTTTTTCAGAATTTTCTGTTTAATATATTATTTGTAGTAATTATTTTACTAAAAAGGTTTAATTATTTAACTAATAAATCAAGTTTTTGTTAAATAAATTTTATGTTCAGGTTTTTTACTATTTTTCCTCAAAATTAAATTTCTATAATGAAAATATCTAGTATAAATTTTTCAAAATTTTTTTGAGGTCAAAAAGTTTTTAGTTAACTTCTATTGTCAGCTATGGACATTTTGGTTATTTACAAAAAATTGTCTTAATAAATTTTTAGAAAATTTCTAAAATCATATTAATTATTCTAAGCATATTGATACTTTAAAACTGAATTTTAAGCACTCCTAACTATTTTTATCTATTTATCCAATTATTAGTTTTCTAGAGGTGAAATGGTCATTTTACCATTTTTGGGCTCCAATCTGAAAAAATTATTAAAAATCTAAATTGAATAGTACTCATTAATATGAACGTAACCATGAGAATCAGATTTCTGAGATTTCCATCCAGTTCTCCAAAAATAAATATAGAATAAATAGATAAATAGTTAAATAAGCAAAAGTAGGGGTGTTGCAAAAGGCATATCCAAACAAGTGTCATGTTAATTTTATCATCAACTAGTGAAAGTTCTAGTGTCCAAGGATGAACAACTAGATAATGATCATAAATCATTCATGATCCTCCATTGATAGCTTTTCTTCTATCATCCTCCAAATCAAAGTTAACCATGAAGTAACCATTCCCAACATCCTTCAATTCAAAGCCTCCCAAGAGTTTCCACATGGCCTTTAATTTTTCTCACATAATAAGAAATATGACATTTCCCCTAACAATTTTACTACCAGACATTTCTTCCATGGCTAACACAATTGTTCAAACATATAGTTTTCCATAACAAACTTTGGAAGTAACCTATTTCCCCATCCAATTCTAGTTTCGTCAAGCCATCATGCAAAAGATTTCGTACCTATTTAGAAGATGGTTAAAACCTTTTATCTTTGACAAACATGTTAGGACCACTTCCATTGCTAACATTATCTGGTGGCTTTGGTTGCAACACTATTCCATCCTCAAAAGAGAAACCTTAGGCTCCCTTTCTATTTATTTGTATAATGTTGATACATTAAATACTTATTTGACATAGAGAATTGAAATTATGATTCAGAACTATAGCTCCAATTCATCAGAATGGATGATTCAAAAACATAATTTTTATATGCAGATTATGTAAAATAATTAGAATGTAGAGTTATATTTTAAATGAATTCTAATTACATTTTGACACCTTTAATTAAGGATAATCATTGATAGGGTTACAATATTTTTGACTAAAAAAAAATTCATAATGGTCTTAGGTTTGTGATGGCTATTGTTAGATAAATAACTACCAATTTAAGCGAAGGTTAAATGAATTTAAAAAATTTTCACAAACTTTCCTTTTGAGTCCTCCAATTATATAATAATGAATAGTTCACTTGTGTTATGTTGAGATGTTAAGAAAGTGGTTTAAATAATTTACACTATTGATCAACACCATATATGTAATGATTCTATAATGCACGATAACAAGATAAGAAAACAAGTAAAGAGTTAGGGTTAGAGAGATGTACAACAAGGATTTTGTACTAGTACATTGTCAATCACAAAGAGCTACATCCGAGCCATAGAGATTTCTAACATTTTTCCACTAATCTTGCAAGTTCTTACAAACATACAATAAGAAACCAACCTTTCTTGAACCTATAAGTCAACAAGTAAATACCTCACTATCTTTGCTTACAATCTTGTAGGATCGCTCACCCACAAGCACCAAACAAAGAGATACCACACTCTCCAAGCCTTTTACAAGGAAAATAAAACAAAATAACCTAATTATGATAGATAGACAACTTGATATCACACGTCCTTATTCAACACAATGAAAAATAAGCCTTTGAGCCCCTTTGAGATTTGATTTTTGTTAAAGAACATGTAAAATAGTTTTTCTCATGTATTCTAACTCTTTATTTTGAGATATTTATATACCATAAGAAAGTATAGTAGTTGGAGCTTATAACAAACTAAAATAAACTTAGAATGCTTGTTATTTTTGTTATTGAAAAGTCTTGTAATTGATTACAGGAAACCTATAATCGATTATTGTGTTCATAAAAGCACTCAATTTTGTATTAGGAATGATGTAATCAATTACTACCTACTTGTAATCAATTAAAACAGAGAGGATTGAAATTGGCATAAGCCTCACTTGTTTTTGTCACTAATTACGTATCTTTGCAATTCATCATTTTTTCAAAGTTTCTAGAAATTGTAACAAGAACAATTTAATCTGTTACAAGACCCATGTAATCTATTACAATAACACTAATATGAGATTTTTCAAAGGTTTAAGTCTTGAAACTTTATTTTATCAAATCAAAAGAATTGACCAAGACTTATATCTATTGTTCCTAATCAACACAACCTTTATAACAACTATAAGTCAATTACTCACTTGGTTGATTTTATTAAACAAAATTCAATTTTAATGAATTTTATTTGCTCAAGACACATTCAAATATCAAGTTGATTAAGGAAATATAAGACACACTCAAGAACTAAACTAAATCACATATATACACAAACACACCTAGCCTTCAACAAAGTGAATTGTCTTCATCAAAACTTCTTCAATGTCATTCACATTCTCTGTCTTTTTGATGACGACAAACACTTCCAAAGAGAAATAAAATATTCTCCCTGAAGACTTTACACTTTAAGGATAAATAGCATATGTAGCGAAAGCATTTTAAAGCATAATGATTCAACACATCTTTTTGGTAACCTGTAAATGAAATGTATACCTTTCTCCCCCTTTTGGCATGATCAAAAGTGTACGACTATTTAAATTAGTTTCCAAAAGAAAGAATATAAAACAATCAACAACATATAAGGCATAAAGTGATGGGCACAAATCAAATTTAAAAAAAAAAAACACATTCATTTAGGATCATGAGGTCCAAAGCATCAAACAATAATCAAAAGACATAATATGGTCCCAAATCCATGACAAAGTACAGTAATCGAAAAGATTAAGGCTGCTCACGGGTCGGTTTGGATCAAATTTGGGGGGAAATAAAATCCAAACCAATCAATTTTCATTGAATCATATTAGTTCATATTTGCTAAAATTGTTTAGACAAGCCGAACCAAACTAACCAGAACAAGAATGAGTTAGTTCGGATTAGATCAATTGGGTCCCCTACTACAAAAATATGCAAAATTTTGTTTTGAAAAAAAATAAAAATACATGATTTTGCCCAAAAATTCACATAATTCTATCATTAAAAGGGTGTAAACAATATATTTTGTTGTAATTGGCTTACACAAACTAAATAATAGTAAAATAGTTACTAAATCTAAAGAAGGGTAACAAATAATAAAAAAAATATTAAAATATATCTTTAGTTCAGTTTGGGCTCATCAGATTTGTAGAGCCCCAGCCTGATAATTGAAACAATGACAATCGAATTAGTTTGGTTTTGACCCAATTGAGCTAAAAAATTCAAACCAATTTAATTGGTTCAATTTGGATCATTGAGCTTGTCGGGTTGATCCTATAACATGTTGCTAAAATAAATAGATAAAACTAGAAGGGTTTAATGAAACCAACAGGTTAGGAAAAAAAGGGTTTAGTGATAGGTCTTAATTAAAAGAAATAAGATTAGCAAATAAAAGTTGCCCAATAGTTGAAAGGGCCACTAGGGCCCAACCCAACAAGAAGGGTTGGAGTCAACTAACCCTAATCTTGAAATCGCATTCACTCACCATATCTATCATAGCAAATTAGGAAAGGAGAGAAAAGACGAGAAGCTTAGGAAGGGAGAAGAGAAGAAGGAAAGTCAGAGAACTTAGGCACCCTATATAACAAGTCAACCTTCTCCAGTTGAGTGCAATCCCTTATATGTTTCCCTACTCCCTCTTACTGCTATCCTTGTCTATCTTTTATGTGTTTATTGCTTAAATGATTAAGATGCCATGTTAGTGTTATCATGAATTACTGTTATAGCATGCTTATGTAGAGTGTGCCCATGCTTATGTTGAGCTTGCTTGGCCATGCTTATGTTGAGCATGCCCATACTTATGTTGAGAGTGCCTATGCTCATGTGATTATAACTAGGATGATAAGCATGACTGTGCTTCACTAAGCATGGCTGTGTAGCAATTTCACTTCTCTATTTCAAATTTTTCCTCAACTTAAAGCATGGCCATGCATAGGAGAAGCATAGTTGTGCGTAGGGGATGGTCGTGCTTAGTTTTGCAAGTTATGTGAAAGACAAGAAACATGGTCTCAAATTCGAATTAGCACCTAGGAAGGAAGCAAAATATTTCTTTGTTTAGCACGCCTATGCATGGTCCCTAGAGTGTGAAGTAGGCTTAGGTGTTTCCATAAGAATTGTACCCTTAGATGTTAGCTAACTAATGGCTTAAGAATCACCTAAAAATAATGTCTGTAACTCAAGATATGATCAATTTAGTAAGCAAAGGTCAAGTTGTCAAAATTAGGCAATGATTTCATGTTCTTCGTAAGTTTCGGCATAGTAGATGATCAAACCAGATTTCAAGGTCAATGTAAAAGTTGTAGATAATCTTCTTAGCTTTCAAATGAGATAAAGATCAACTTGATAGGGTTAGTATAACTCCAAATATTGTGTTTGTACTCCATAAAGGTCATAGAAGGGTAAGTGGTAAAATATATGCCTAAGTATAACTTTCTCATTTGAATGAACACATGTGATATATATGTTTGTAAATGAATGTTGAAAGGGTCTCCTTTGGTAAGGGACGGGTAGAAACCTCTTCAATTCCCAAAGGATGGCCAAAAGCTAATGTTAATTGAGGAATGTTTAAGACATAACTTCCCCTTTGACAAGGGAAGGATGTCCGTCTCCTTTGATCCTTAAAGGGTTGTGTCAACCTTCAGTAAGGGAAGGTAGTTTGGCGAAAGCAAGGGACGCTTATTGAGCTTTTGAGTTCAAATATATCAATAGGACAAAAAGAAAGGAAAGGAAAAAAGCCTAATTAAAGTTCTATAATGTATCTTGAATTATATGATGTCTTGTTAATTTTTTACTCTAATGCCATGAATCTGAGGTCTTTCATATTTAAATGTATGCATCCCTATTAATTTGTTTATGTGATCTCATAGTGTCTCTAGGGTACTTACTAAAACTTTTGTCTCATTAGTTTAAGTTACATGCTTTAGTAAACAGGTCTTTAAAGTTAGTCGAATTATACCTTTAATAACTTTTGTAGAACGTAATTTAATCAATCCAATTGTTGAATTATGTGATATTATCTTTATGATCATCTATATTAAACTTCACACCATTAGACTTTTTTAGATATGTTATCTAACGTTGAATATTTACATATTTTAATAACATATCGTACCTTAAAATAAAGTATTGTGATGAACTAATAAATAATTTTGGAATTGCTTAAAATTTTGTATACTTAATCTAATTAATAAGAATATCAAATTTAATGATAGATTGGTTTAAATTTGCATTCTACAATTCATAGAATGAAAATTTAACCAATCCAACGTTGAATTATGTGATATATCTTCATGATTATGTATATCAAATTTCACACAATTTAGACTTTTCTAGATATGTCATCTCCCATTGAATATTTACTATATTTTAATTTTGTTATTGTACATTAAAATAAAATGATGCGATGAGCTACTAAATATTTTAGAATTGTGTGAAATTTTGTATACTTAATCTAATTAATAAGAACATCAAATTCAACGGTTGGATGATTAAATTTGCATTCTACAAAAGTTATTGAAGATGTAATTTAACTAACTTTGACACCTAGTGTCAATAGATCCTGACCCATATATATATATATATATATATCATATAGATAGATATATATATGAGATAGAGAGAGAGAGAGAGAGAGAGGGAGAGAGAGAGAGAGAGAGATTTATTATATCCCGTGCATTGTACAAGTCAAATACTCTAATAAATACATAAAATACATCTAACAAGTTGCCATAACAAGTCATTTAAGGTGATTCATCATGCACCACTTAGTATTATTCACCCTAGCCTGAACCTTTTTCATTTACATGTTTTTGTGATTAAAGAGAAATAAAATTAAAAAAAAAACTAAAAGATGCAAGAGAAAAAAAAAAAGGAAATTAAAGACTGCAGTCATTATAGCCACCTTGTGATTTGGGATTAGAGAAGTTCTCAAGGTGATCATTAATATGGAAAGAGAAATAAGTTTTTTAATTTTTTATTTAAAAAATAGATATTAAACAATTATATTGTCCCTAAAGTGAATTAATTAAAAAAAAGGAGATAGTTGGGTTTTTGTCCTAAAGTTTTAGTGTAGGTTGCTAATGCACTCTAACTAAAAAAAAGAAAAGAAAAGTGAGTACATTAGCAATTTCCATATTCACCATTTAAACTAAGTTGATTATATTAAATTTTATTCTTCATTTATCTTTTTTACTTTTTAAGGGAAATAATTTAATTAGTCTATCTTTTTTTTTTTTGTTTAATACATTAGTAGGTCCTTGAACTTTTAAAAAAATTTAATTAAGTCCCTAACTAAAAAAAATTATAATTGAGTCCTTGATCTTCTGTAATTTTTGTAATTGGATACCTAAATTAATAAAACTGTCACAAATTGTTATATTTTTGCCAGTTTTAAGCTGCTATAAACTAACTCAAAGGACCCAATTACAAAAATTATAGAAGATTAATGACTCAATTATAATTTTTTAGTTAGGGACCTAATTAAAAATTTTCAAAAACTTCAAGGAGTTAATGATGTATTAAACCTTTTTTTCTACGATATGAATAAGTAAATAAACAATTAAAAATGAACAACATGCACGTAAGTGAGCAGGTTAACTTGTTGGCTTAAGAATGCACTTAGTTTTTCTTTTAATAATCAACGTATACTTTTAAAATTATTAAATTAAGTACCTATGGATTTAGTTTATTTATAAAAATAATCCCTCATGTTTTGTAATAATTTAAGAAAACTTTTAAAATTATATAATTATTTTAATATTTAAAATGTATTTATTTTAATTTGTTTCCAAAAATATAATTTATTTTATCAATTTTTTATAGAAAAACTTTAGAAAAATTTGATTAATTATCAAAAAGTAATAATTTCTAGACTTTTTTCAATTACCTCTGGGTTTTGCTTTCTCCTCTCCCATTCGTACTCACACATACCGTCTCTCCACCTTTCAATTTGCACTTTTCCCCTCTCCCCATTCATGAAATCAATTGCCTGCGAAACCCGAACCCTTCTTTTTTCTCTCTAACTGAATTATGTGTTTTAGGTTCCCCCTAGTTATCCATCGCATACATGCCCCATTGGCAGCACACGTAACACCCACTCAAAAAGCAATGCCCAATGCAGTGCCACTATTCACATCACTGTGCGACGATTCAAAACCCCGTCGTATTGCTCCACCCTTTGTCCATTGTAGCGTAATCAAATTCTCATGATGTCGAAATGGGACACCGAGGCATTCAATTGGCACTACGACACAGAGATCGACACCAAACCCTTGAAATCTATGACTGCAAATTCTATAACACATATTTACCGTGAGCTTAGTGACACCACCGTCATGATAGTTTGTATAGGGATTATTCCTTTTTCTTTTCTTACCGCCTATTTTCAGAAATAATTATTCCCTATTTTTTTAATTTAAACATTTTTTAGGGTCAATGTATAATTCTTAAAAATCAGAAATAATCTCAAATCAACAGTAAAGTCAACTGTCCCATCGTTAGGAAAGTGTTAAACTCTTCTCCACGCTAGAACGACCCATAGTTCCAATTCATATTTTTTGGGTCAATTTGGTTGGTCAAGTAAGCTTTAACCGAAAAGAGAGGTTCTCTGCATGGGTCTCCGCTTCTCCTCTGGCTCTGCGCCTCACTCCTCTTCCCACAACCCGCCCTCAATATTCAGGCAAGTTTTCACTTTTCCCCGCCCTTTCTGAATTCGCCCCAAAACACGATATGGGTCGTTCCTCTTTCCCTCGAATTCGAATTTTCCCATGACGGGTTCGGTTCGGTTCGGTTCGGTTCCTCTGTTTTCAGGTTCAGCAAGCACTGACAGCAAGAGCGTGGGGTTTTCCGCATCCACAAGCAGCACCGGAAAGAGTCAGTTTTCGGAGATTGCGAGTGGAAGCATCGAGGGCGGTGAAGGTCTCTTCCTGATGGCCAGATTCTGAAATGGCCAAACTTGAAGGTGTTCAGTTTAGGAGCTGAAATCTGCCACAAAGAGTTTCAGGTTTGACACATTGCTGGGTGAAGGTAGCTTTGGCAGAGTTTACAAGGGATGGTTGAATGAGAAGACCCTCACCCCTGCCAAAGCAGGTTCTGGAATGGTCGTTGCCATAAAAAGATGCACCTGGACGGCTTGCAAGGGTTTGAAGAGTGGCAGGTAACTTCAATTTCATCCTTTTCGTTTACTTTTCTCATTTTAATTTTTAATGCACTGTAAAACACTTTCACCTATCTAGCTATTATAAAGTTAATATATTTAATAAAAACTTTTCTTGTATTAGAGGCACTCATAAATGGCGTGTAGTGGGTTATGCAGTTATAACTAGTGGTAACAACCTAGTGGTGACACCAGTTATGAGTGCTCTAATATCTTGACAATGTGGTAAAATTAGACGAACTGTTCTGTTCTAAAGGACATACAAAATCATAACTAGGCATTCTTTGACTAATGTTGTCATTCTGTCATGTTGTGACTTCAGTTGTCTTGTCATATTGCATTTAATCTATGGTGTAACCATCAATACAAATCATAGTACCTTCCATATGATAAATTCAGTCTAGCTATTTGATTATCTAACAAGTTTTTCTGTTGATTGGAAAATGCAGTCAGAAGTAACCTTTTTAGGGAAGGCTTTATCACCCAACCTGATCAAGTTATTGGGTTACTGTTGGGAAGATTATGAGCTTCTTTTGTGTATGAGTTCATGCCAAAGGAAGCTTAGACAATCATCTATTCAGAAGTATGAATCGAAGACAATAAAAATGAGTAAAAGAAAGCTCCTTCTCATGAATTTGAGTTTAATTCATTTTCTTTGTCATGTTTCTGAGCAGGAAATCCTAACATAGAACCACTTTCTTGGAACACCCGGCTTAAAATAGCTATCAGTGCAGCTCGTGGACTAGCTTTCTTGCACGCCTTTGAAAAGCCAGTCATATACAGAGATTTCAAGACCTCACATATACTACTCGATGGGGTCAGTTATTTTTTGTTAGTTGATTTCTTACGAAGTTTGTTAGTCTACCTTTTCCCTTATTTCAAGAGATGGAAGCTAAAGCAAATGTAGTATCAAGTTGGGATGAATAGACAGTTTATGAATTTGGACCCCATTATTTGTTTTACTAACCAAACTCATTGAAAAGGTATGAAAATTTAGTCTGTTAATAGAATATTAGCTGAAAAGTGCAATGTCTTTGTTCTCGTTGTCTTTTTTAAATGTTGTCAATACTGGACCCATTGACTAGTTGAAGCAGGTTACATGATGTTATGAATGCAAAATATTTTGAAACCTTCAAAATCAATATTTATTTAATGCTCATCAAATCATTTTGATAACCAATTGTTTTGTGTCCTACAGAATTACAATGCAAAAATCTCAGATTTTGGCTTGGCTAAAGTGGGGCCTTCTGGGGAACAATCACATGTAACTACCAGGGTCATGGGCACGTATGGTTATGCTGCTCCAGAATACATAGCAACCGGTAATTATATCTGCACATAATTGACAATTTTAGTGGCTTTAAATGTATGTTTTGACTTCATTCTCACAAGGTAAAATGTGAGCCAACATTACATGCTATGCCAAGCAAGAGGGACATAGAAAAAAAAGGAAAAGACAAATGATCTGTTTGGTTTGAGAAAATGCATATGGTTTCTCGATTTTACAGATTTGCACAGGAAACAGTTAAAACAAGATTTTGTGTTGTTTTCATTGTTTCTGAAAGTAGGAAACAAAGTGAAAACAAGGCGATATATTGACACTTTTGTAATTATCAATAAAAACGGGAAATGAAAGCAGACAAAGTTTTCTTAAACCAAACATGCCTTAGTGTAATACTAAAGCAGTCAATTCTTTGTGGAAGATGAAGTTGGGGGAAGGC
>QUWT01000036.1:0-13727 GCA_004329165.1 Spatholobus suberectus | reverse complement strand
GCTTAGAGAAGTCAAGAAGGCATCTTGATGTGAGTTTTCTTGTAAGGATTTTGTAAGATAGTGGAAATTTTCAATGGGTTATTAATGATTGGATGTAATTTATAGTGGTAGTGAGTGAACTAGTATAAAAATCTCTTGTGTCAATCTTCTCATCTTATATTCTTTTATTTTACATATTTTCTTGAGTATATCTTGAATATATTTATTCTTGCTAATCTTAGGGACATATGTATTGCATTATATGTCGCATGATCTTCTCTCTACATCACTAACTTTCTAAATCAATTGATTAAACTATAATAAAACATTTTTGGAGGGATTGGATTATTTTTTGGGTAAATTTTTGCAACCTAGTTCACTCCCTTCTTGGATTCCTACGACGTTTGTCTAACACTCAATGCTAAAACACTTGGACTAAAAACTTAGTTTTTTTTTGTTATCTCCATAGTAATGAATTCCAATAACTTAATTGTATAGAAATCTCATCAAATAATGCTTTATATGAGATCACAATAATTTAAAATAATTTTGTTCAAGTTTTTACTTTGAAGTTTTAGAAGTTTAAATCAAATAGCATAACACAAGAATGAGGTTGAATTTTGAGTTTTAACTTTTCTTTTAAAAAGTTATTTTTTTGAAAGAATGTCTAAGTTAGTCTTTCAAAGATGACATATTAATTGTCTGGGTTTCAAATGCCAATCGTCTTTAGACAATACTTTGGGTACTTGGATTTACAAAAATAAAAATCAATAAAGATATTTTTTGCACGAACCATAATGTATCCTTTGGTTTTTTTTTTTTTTTGCAAAGATTTTTTCGCAAAAATATACCTTTATATAGGATTATTATCTTGCATTAAAGTTTAGTGTGTGAAATCAAAATAATTTTTAGTTAACTTCTTTCACTTTGTATTTGATTCTTCTATGTACCAACACTATATCTGTTATGATGTTTGGCGGTACAATTTTCTTTCTTAATAGTTTTTAAACTTTATAATGCTTTACCAGTCACTTATTTTGAGTTACACTTCCTTGATATCATGTTTACTTCATTTTGTTAGACTGCAACCATTGATCTCTAATTTAGATTTATACTGTCAACCGAGTGATAACTTCCTTAGTGGGTAGTTGAGAAGGTAGACGCCCTGATTTTGTAACAACCCACAAGATTATATCTAATAATTTAATATTAGTTATAGTTTGTTTTAATTGATTAGGAAGGATTTAATTAATAACTTATTAGTGAGCTTTAGTTAAGGAAAGAATAGACTTTTAATATAAGGGGGACTCTAGGGCCTAATAAGGGGATTAGGGCTTCCTAAGTCAAACATACACCACATAACACACTGATTTGGGAAAGAAGAGAGAGAAGAAGAAGAAGGAACTAGAGAAAGGAGAAGAGGAGAAAGAGAGAACTAAGGAACCTTCTTAAAGAGGTGTTGACCCTCTTTAGGTGAGTGTAGCCCTTACATTTGTCTTCTTCCCCCTAATTGTTTACTATTGTCTATTATGACTGCTATGACATTTGTATATTTATGCCATGTGGGATTAGGTGTTAATGTCTATGCATGCTTTCTATTACATTGAACTTTGGTCATCATTTAGGGCTAAAGGGGTTACTACCCTACCCTTACCAAAGGGGACCATTTATATATCTCATAATTTCCATTTTTCATACATTCACATAGTATTATAAGAAATATATAGTAGATATAACATTTACACACAGAAACAGTCATACAATCATATTGTGTCCATTCATGGAGAATGGAGAAAATCATACAATAAGGTCAACAACATAAACATAAACATTTTATCTTATAACTACAGGATATACATACATTTTATCTTTTACTTATGGGATAGACATATATCTTATCTTTACCTCTAGGAAAAATACGTCTTTATCTTTTACCTATAGGATAGACATATATCTTATCTCTTACCTATGGGATAAATATATCTTTATCTTACCTATGGGATAGACTCATATCTTGGGTCTGTTTGGGTAAACTTCTCTCCATAAGTACTTATAGAGAAGAAAACAAGAAAAAAAAAAAAATAAGCTTCTCCAAAAGCTAAAATTAGCTTATGCATAAGCTAATTTGTAAAAGTTCTTTCATATTAACTTCTTTAAAAGCTTATTTTTAACTTATGCACAAGCTAATTTTAGTTTGTGAAGAAGTTTATTTTATTTTTTCTACTTATTTTCTCCTATAAGTTCTTATGGAGAAGTTCCCTTATCTCTTACCTATAGGATAAACATATATCTTTATCTCTTACTTATAAGATGGACATACACCTTATCTTTTACCTATAGGATAAACATATACCTTTATCTCTTACCTATGGAATAGACTCATGTCTTGGGTCTGTTTAGGTAAACTTTGCCATAAGCACTTATAGGAGAAGAAAACAAGAAGAAAAAATGAAATAAGCTTCTCCAAAAGCTAAAATTAATTCATGCATAAGCTAATTTGTGGAAGTTCTCTCATATTAGCTTCTCTAAAGGCTTATCTTTTACCTATGCATAAACTAATTTTAGCTTATGGAGAAGTTTATTTTATTTTAGGTTAAATTATATTTTTGGTCCCCCTATTTTTCTCAATCTGCAATTTTGGTCCCTACTTTTTTTTAGAGACGTTTAGTCCTTCTATTTCTAAAAATTCGTAATTTTGGTCCCTTTACTTTTTTGAGAGATATTTAGTCCCCCTATTTTAAAAATTTGTAATTTTGGTCCCTCCGTCAAATTTCGTGCATTGATCATTAGTGGTTTAACATTGACTTTGACGTGTCAATGTTAATTCGAATGTTGACTATGACTTTAACATGTCATTTAAGTATTGATATGTCAAAATCAACATTAAATTACTAATGGTCAACGCAAGAAATTTGACGAAAGGACCAAAATTGGATGTTTAAAAATAGGGGGACTAAATGTCTTTAAAAAAAATAGGGGGACCAAAATTATGGATTGAAAAAAATAGAGGAACCAAAAATGTAATTTAGCATTTATTTTTTCTTATTTTCTTTTCCTATAAGTACTTATGGAGAAGTTTACCCAAACAGGTCCTTTGTCTCTTACTTATGCAATGAACATAAATTTTATCTCTTACCTAAGAGATAGACAGTATCTTATCTCTTACTTATGGGATAAACATATATCTTTTTCTCTTACCTATAGGATAGACATATATCTTATCTTTTACCTATAAGGTCCCTTTTAACGTTCTTATAAAATCACCTAATTATTATTTATATTCATTCACATGGGGTTAGAAGACACATATAAAAGATATAGCACTCAGGCACATATAAAGTCACATTTAGTATGTTGTAGCAAGAGCATGACTTGTGCACAACCTATGCATGACCATTCTTCTGAGCAAGTCTTGAGCACGATCGTGCTTCCTATTGCCATAAATTTGCAACAGAGATTCAAAACCCATGCACGATTATGCTTTGTGGAACATGGTCGTGCTCGTTGTTCTACAAGTCGAATAGTCGATCTGCAAGTATGGAGGCCTCTCATGGCCTCCCTAATCATCAATTTACAGGCAAGCACATATAATCAAGAATAGAAAAATTAAATGTTAGATATCCTCTATTAGCACTAATAATCATACAATTTCATACCCCAATACCTTAATCACTACAAATGTTAGTTAATATTAACAATCCCTTTTTTAAATCCTAACATGGCATAATCGTGCCTTATATACTAAGAAAAAAATCCAAACATACATAGGGAGTGGGGAGACATGCATGCTAGGAGAATTAACAAGAACAATCCATACATTTAACATAAGTACAACCTATACAATTATTGGGGAGGGAGAAGTATACAAGGTGCTACATTCACATGGAGATGAAAAATGATCCACTAAGGGGTGTTTAGGTTCTCCCTTCTTCTCTCTCCTCTTTTTGTTTCCAATTCAAGTGCATAATGGGGGGGGGGGGGGGGGGGTTTGATTAGGGTTTATAAACCTTAATCCCTTTGTTGGGCCTTAAAGGCTCATTCCTTTAATAATTTGTCTCTTCTTTAAATAATGTCCACTATTATATTATTAACTAAAACACTCCTAATTATTAAAATAACCTATAGTTAATATTAAATTATTAGATCTAATTTTGCAAGATGTTACAGTTTGGGTGGTGTCAAAAAATTGAGGAAATCCAAACTGAACCAAACTAGAGAAAGATGATTGGTTTGGATACTATTTCTACTCAGAAAAGATCTAAATCAACCCCATTTGCTAGAGAAATGGCAAGGAATCTAAGAGGGATGAATTGGATTTCTAAAACTTGGCCCAAAATGTTTTTCTTAAACCCTTTAAATGATTTTCTCAAAAAGGTTAACACAATTGATTTAGATTTTTGAGACGTAGAAGTATGGTCAATGCAATTCTAATACTTCCTATATGATCCTAAGATGATCAAGCCACTAGAAATGCAAGAATTATAAAGCTACTAATAGAAACTTGCCAAAATATAAAGAGTAAAGGGGAGATGAAACAATGATTTTTATCTTGGTTCAATCAGCACCACTATGATCTACATCCAATTCCCAACAAAACTTGTTGAGATTCTTCACTAAGCTTGTAAACTTCTTTACAAACAGATCACAATCAAGACAACTCTTGACCTAACCAAAGACTTTCTTAAAACCCTTCAAGAAAGATTTTGAAAACTTTGTAGAACCCTTCTACAATTCCCTTGAGAATACCCTATTCTAGAGTGATAAAAAATACGTCAACCAACTATTGTAACATCTTGTTTTTCCTAATGTGTGATTAAGTGTTTTAATAACTAAAAGTGTCTAGGATTGTTTTGTGATGCTTGTGATGGATTGATTTGGTCAAAAACGACATGGATCATCTTTTTGCGAACTGCAAAAGTCGTGATTTGGCGTTGGGTGACAGTTGACAGAATGCTGTCAATTAGCGACAGAATTTTCAGTTTAGCAACGGAAATTTTGCCTATAGTGAGGGATTCCGTCGCTGGGCGACAAAAAGTAACATCGGGCGACATCTTCGCAGATTTTCACTGATGCTCTCGGGGATGTTGGCGCCGGGCGACAAGTTTGTGGCGCTGGGTGACAAAACCCCTGATTCTCCCCTGTTTTTAAGATGCTTGGTGTCAATTTTGTGGTGTTATGCATAGACCATTAAAGTTGAAATTTTAAGAAACATAAAGGTGGGATTGAATGTTATTGGTTTATTGTTTGGTGTGATAATTAGGAAACTTGAGATGTTTGCTTGAGCCAATGTGGATATGTTGTGAGTGTGATGTTGGCTTTTGGAAGAAAAACAGTTGAGTTAGATCAGTTTTGGGATAAGAGCAGTGGTTTGGTGAGGTTTAGGCTTCATTAGTAGCCAAAAGTCCGTGCGAGAGCTCTGGGGAGGTCAAATATAAAGAAGGAAGGGGGATTTCCCCTTCATTCTCCCTTCTTCCTCTCTCTCTAAAACTTTCTCTCTCATCCCTTCTCTTTCTTTTCTTCATCTTTCTCAATTCTCTCGAGATTTCTTGAGTTAGTTAGGGGTGTTAGAGGTTCTCAACCCTGATTTCGTGTTCTTGAGTGCGAAAGGTGGATTTCTTGGAAGATTGGCTCAAAGGTCTCCTTCTCTTATTCCATCTTTCCAACTTTCAGATTTGGAAGTCTTAGAGGTAAAAGAAGCTTACTAATGTTTGATTTCATGTTTGTGGTTGTTGATATGTTGATTTAACGCTTTGGAATCGATTGATTTTGGTGAAAGTCTGGCATATGTAAGTTTTGGGAAAAATGGGTTTCAAAAAGGGATTTTGAGATTTGAGGTTGTTTATGGTTAAAAATTGTCGTATAATTGGTTAGAAATGCATGAAAGTGTTAGAATTGATTTGGAATGGTTGTATAGCAGTTAAAACTCAAGGAATTGAAGAATCACATCTTATATACCCTGTTCGCATCGCACTACGCCGAGCGACGGCCACTCCCGCCGGGCGAGGTTCTTCCCGAGCCCAGAAAATGGCTTCTAGAAGAACCGCCGAGCAACGTTCTTGTGCCGCTGGGCAGGATGCTGGACAAAATGAAATTGTTCTCTCACAGTATGCCGCCGGGTGACGTTCTTGTGCCGCCGGGCAAGACGCTGGACTAAAATGAAATTGTTCTCTTTTGTTTTATTTTAGTTGAGTAAGACTTAGATCCAACAAAGAATGTGAAAAGTAGTTGCTTTCTTTGGATTACATGTTTAGATGTCATCCTTTGAAGCATTGGAAAAATGTTTAGCTTTAAAAGAAAAACATACTTGTCATGGGTACCCGGATTTATAAGTTTCATTATTGTTCGTGTTTGTTGTTATTACCATTCCAAACTTGGCTATTTTGCATACTTTATTATTGTCATGAATTGGTTGATAATTGTTGGAAAGGTAATAGTTGATGGATGGTTATCTAAATAAACTTCCACTAGTTGTAAAATGAGGTGATAATGTGATATTTTACATGTTGACCATGCAAGAGGCTGGATTGGGCCTGCATGGGACTGATGGGGATTGTTGGACCACAGGTGGTGCTAAGTAGGCCACGTGGGGATAGTTGGTATATATATATATATATATATATATATATATATATATATATATATGTAGATGTGTTGATTGTTGTCGTTGAGTGGATGGTTGTGATGATGTATTGATATACATGTACATATGGATATTTATGAATGGTTGTATTTGAGTTGATGTTGTGGTGATACATGCATTAACATGCATATGTTGTTGGCTGAGGTTGTATAGGCCTCATGCCGTATGTGGGTAGGCATAGAAGTTGGGGGTGAATGGAGCTGCGGCTCAGACGGGCCTCCAACCTAGTGCCTGGATGAGAAGTGGGGTCTAAAAGATGGGCCTAGGGGATAAGTGGATGGGTAATCCTGTAGTGGGGCCAAGGCAGTGCAGGCCTTGTGTTGCGGTATACCACCACCCATACACTTATCCTAACAACCATAAACTTATCCAACAGATCAGAGTTTTGGCAATCCCTGAATGGTGCTTGGAAGGCCATGGTAGGGATAAGACCTGGCTAATCGCTCGATATGTAGAAATCTATCAAGAGTAGTGTCTTCATGCATTTATGGTGATTGATATCACTAAGGAAGAATGTAACTATATATTATGAAATTTTATATATAAATAAAGTTTTTGTCTATAACTTGTTGGTAGTAGTAATGGTAGTGTTGTCGTTGTTGTTATGATTACTTGGTAATTGTGGTTTTTATTGTCGTGGTTGCTATTATAGTTGGAGGTGATGGTAGAGGTATGGATAATGTCTTGTTGTTGATGTTATTGCTATTTCCTAATTGATTGTTGATATGGAATAATGGATTTTTCTATTACTTTACTTTTAAAATATATATTTTATTATTTTAAGTAAGCTTACCCTTGCATTGTTTGCACGTGTGGTTCATGCCTGTGATGATCACGTCTTTGGCGTGGGAGCAAATGGTTGAGTTTTTGGTAGGTTTAGCTTCTCCTAATTGATGATGAAGCTTCGCCTCAGCTAGTGGGGAGATGGAACAAGTATGGAGGCTTACTTTTGTTCCTTTAGAGGAATTGATATTCCTTTTATTGTTCATTTCTATTAAAAGAATGTAAAGTGTGACCAGTTATAGAGAGAGTGTTTTTTTATCCTGTATTTATTGATATAAAAATGTTTAATAATGTTGGTGTATGTATTTTCTTTTGATTTCTTGATGTATACATTGATGTAACTATTTTGGTTGGAATGAATAGTTTTCTCTATTATTATCTCTAAAGATGAAGAAAGCGAAAACAAAGACGTATTTTATAATACTTAATCATTATTAAAAGAAACCTTCCAAGAGATAAAGTAGAAAAGTTGTTATGTAGCGGTAGTGGGTCGTTACAACTATAACCTGTTGAAATCAATTCAAAAATATGTTTTTAGTTAGATAAATACAGGTGTCAAATTTATTTGAATGAAAAATTGGTTAAAAATGGGTAATTTCTGGTGGGTGCGGGTTAGAAAAAAAATCCATTGGAACCCACACCGATCGATAATGTAACACTCCTTTAATTCTAAATATAATTCATATTAATTTAATTATTAATTTAAGTTAATGAAAATGTGAGTAATTTTTTTTTATTTTATAGAAAAACAGAATTTAGAAATAGAAGTGAAATGATAAAAACTGCTTATGTATATATATATATACCAACTATACATTATGATTTGAGTAGTACATAATAGTAAAAAAGAAAACAAAAGTACATCAAAAGACATATACTACCTTGCCCAATATAACATCAAAAAGATCCTATACAGAGTAATATTTATCTACCCTATCCCGTAAGAAAAATATTATAAACTAGGTCCACAAATCTGGAGGAGTATCCTTTAGCTCATCCTCAACATCATCAGGCATTGCTGTCATCTTCAATAATCACGATTAAACATGCATAACAAAAATAATGGAGTGAGCTGATTTGTTCCAAATCACTTTCACATGCATAGTAGGAGTTTAAATACAATTAATGAAAGGAACTTCTTAGGGTTTATTCTAAGTATACTACCCTTGACTTGGTATGGATCCATACTTCCCATTAGTGAGTAATAGTTCTCAACAGAACCTGGGAAGTGATTGAGTACATATACCTCTCTCATCATCATGTGGTACAGTTCTCATCATTAATAAGGAACAAATATTAGTCAGGACGTCCATTTATAGATGTATACTATCAAACCAATCCGGAATGCTGAGCAGTTGTTAGGGTCATCGAGTTTGGTCAGGTGAATATCCCAACTCACGGGTGCTACCCTGGCTATTAGGACTTTCACCACTTGATGCCTACCCCTAAGACCTCCCAGATGGGTCCTTGCCTTTCATTCCTCAGCGTACCAACTGTAGCTTTCCTAACAAGGTGTCACGCCACTGCATGTCCCTTGCTTTATATTATTCACTAATCTATTAATTTCTAAAGGTTCACTTTGGTCTCAAAAAAATAAAGACATAAAATTAAAATAAAGACTGATAATAAGAAATAAAACATAGAATAGTCAAAAAATTTCATAAAAATAATTTTTAAGCTTAGAAAAATAATTAGAATTTTATCATGAATTTTTAGAAATTTTTCGAACATTTTTAAAATTTTGTATTTTTAAGAAAAATGTGTCTACAGGTACTTATAGAACTAATTAGAAGTACTAAATAAGATTTAAAATTTATAAAATTTTTATAGATGGTTTATTAATGTGTCTAGACCTTACCTGAATAATAAGAACTTAAACTGAAATTTCTACTGTAGTTTTCTAAAAATAATTCATAAATAGCTCATTAAATAAAATTTTTGTTTAGTTTTATGTTATGAACTATTTCACTTATTTCTTTTACTATTTCGCTAGATTGTTTAAGTTTTACTAAAATTTGACAGTATGACAATTTAATTATCTAATATAACTGATAAAAAAAATCATTTAAATTGGGCAATATCACAGCTTAGTAATTCTACTATAATTGTTTGAATTGAGCAGTATAACAACTTAATAATTATCTATAGTTGTCTAAATTTGAGCAGCATAACTACTTAATAAGTGTATTTTAATTATCTAAAATTGAGCAGCATAACAACTTAGTAAAAGTTTAAATTTAATACTAACATTATAACATTTATAAAACTTAATAAACTAAACATTGAAAGGGTTAGGGGAAAACATTTCCTACCAACATGCAAAGTAATTGAAATTTAGAACCCACCCCACTCCCCCTGTTACCTCAAAAAGTTGGTGAAGTTGTTGGTGCAAAGTTCTTAGGAAAAGGATTTTTACTAGTTAATGAAAACTAGTAGAATTTTGGTGTAAGAAAAAAAATTATGGAGGAAGGTGGCTTATGGAGAAGTGATCGTAGAGAGGAATGGGATGAAAATTTCAGCTCTAAGTGATAGCTATTTATAGGAAAAAAATTGAAGTTAGGTGTCCATATGTGAGATCATGCATGATGCAATATTCAATTTTTAATTTATTTTTTTGGAGTTTAGGGACACATATTTCATAAAGGTGGTGAATCACCTCCCCTCTAGAGCTGCAACGTGGGATAGCAACTGTCCCAAAAATTTACAGTATAATTTTTGATTGTTAATTAATTAGCCAGTATCGATAAAATCATCTAACTTGAATAAATTAACTTTTAATATCAAAATAATTAATTTAAATATAAATCTGAAAAAATGTATTATTTTTCATCAAAGATATTTCTAAAAATAAATTTTATTTTTTTATTAATTTTTTTCGAATTATATATATATTGTATATTTTAAACTTAGAAAATTCATATTAAATCCATTTTAATTCAATAATTGCTCAAATTTTTATGGAAATTATAAAATTACATATTTTAACTAGAAATGTATTAACAATATTATTTTTACCATTTTTGCATGTCACACCAATACTGAGTTAGTTATTAACAACCAGGGGTATTTTAATCATTTTGCACAGGAATTTCAGGAAATTCCCAGAAAAATTCTAAAATTATATTTTAATACATATGACATGATTTTAAACTCAAATTGACATTTTAGTATCAATTGAATCTTTTTCTCATGTCAGCTCTTAATATTGACAAATAAGGACAAAATTGTCATTTTCTAATTTTTCCGGACTTTGGTTCAGAAAAATTATTAAAAATCATGATTAGATAGTTTTTGATATTCTGAGTTTAACTATGGGGATCATAATTTTTTAGATTCCTTCCCGATTTTTCAGAATTAAATATAAATAAATAAATAAAACTTAATTAAGTAAAAGTGAGGGTGTTACAAATAACATAACAAATAACATTGATTGTTAATTTTATAATAGATATAATCTAGACTATTCAATTTGAAGACAGTTGGAAGCCATTTGATTCAAAATTTTCATTTCACAAAGCAAGTTATTACACTTCTCAATGCTTCAAAAATCAAACTTCTCAAAGGCTTAGCTGCTTAAAGCAGAGCACAGTAGCACATGTTCTAATGTTATTAGAATACTTTCTGCTAATGCTTTGCACTCCAAAATATTTTTTATCAGATACACTTCACTGCTATGACACCCGTTCACATTAAACATAACCTGTATTTATTTAATTACTTAATTAGTAATTAAGTTTGAATTGATGAAAATACGAGAATTTTTTTATTTTAATAATAGAAAATTTCTAAGTTTAACAGAATTTAGAAATGATAGTAAAGTTAAAAGATAAGATTGTATATTTATATGTCTTAAAACTGTACATTGTAATTTGAGTACGTAACAGTCATAAAAAAATCAAAAGTACATAAAAAGATAGATACTACCTAATCCAGTATATACATTAAAAAGGTCCTATATAGAGCAATATTGATCTACCTTATCTCAAGAAAAATATTATAAACTAGGTCTACAAATCTAGAGGAGTATCCTCTGACTCGTCTTTAGCATCATTGGGTATTACCATCATCTTCAATAATTGCGATCAATCATACAAAAAAAAATAATGGAAAGAGATGATTTGTTCTAAAATTACTTTCACATGTATAGTGTGAAATCTACCATAAAATACAGATAAAACACAGTTGACAATATAGGGAAATTTAAATTTATTCTATGTTATACATCATTAACTCGGTATGGATCCATACTTTCCATTAATGGGTAGTAATTCTCAAAAGAACCTGGAAAGTGACTAGGAGTACATATACCTCATCAACATCATCACATGGTACAGTTCTCATCATCATTGAGGAAAATAACAGTCAAGATATCTATTTATAGAGGTATACTCTCAAATCAATCCTAGAATGCTAAGCAGTTGTCGGGGTAATCGAGTTTGGTCAAGCGAATACCTAACTCGAGGGCGCTACCCTAGCCATTGGGACATTCACAATGCCTAACCCAAAACCTTTCGCAAGTGGGTCCCTGCTTTTCATTCTTCAGCGTACCAAACTATAGCTTAAATAGCAAGGTGCCATGCCACTATATGTCACTTGCTTTACATTACTGACTAATCTATCAAATTCCTACTTCTCAAAACAAAGGTTTTCCTGGTCTCACTTAATTTGAGCACCAATAATATTTCTGTCTTATATTACAAAAATTACATGATAATAATTTAACAATAATCAAAATTTTGGTAGTATAACTACTTAGCAGAATAACAATTTACTAATTATAATTTGGGTAGAAAACAACTTAGTAAATATATTTTAACTTTTTAAATTTGAGCAGAGTAACAACTTTGCAATTATAATTTAATAATTTAAATTCGAGCAGAGAAATAATTGAGCAATTATAATTTACTACTATAAATTTGAGTAGAGTAACAACTTAGTGATTATAATTTCATAATCTAAATTTAAGCAGAGCAACCACTTAGCAATTATAATTTACTAGTCTAAATTTAAGCAAAGTAACAACTTAATAAAAATTAAAGTTTAACATTAAACATTATAACAAAGTAATTATAATAGTAATAAAGCTTATGCCTAAACAGGGTTTAGGAGAAAATCATTCCTACCATCATCCAAAATGACAATAATTTAGAACCAACCCCACTTTCTCCATTACCTCTAAGGTGGTTGATGAGAGGATGAAATTGTTGGTGCAAAGCACCTAGGAAGAGAACTTTACTAGTTGTTGGAAAACTAATAAAATTTTAGCATAAAAACAAAGTAAAAGAATTTTTTTTTCAAGAGAGAGAAGCTCTCTAATTTTGGCCAACTAGAGAGAGGGAGATGTGATGAAAATGTTTTTCAAGAGTGGCAATTTATAGAGGAAGATGGAAGCTTAGGTGTCCATGTGCTTACATAAGCCATTAAGTCATAAATCTAATTTTTTTTAATCCAATTTAAGGACACATAACCCAAATAGGTGGTGAGTCACCTCTTTTAGGGTTGGGGACATGCTCTCCCAGCTGTCCAAGCTTCCATGTGTAAATTTTTATCTGTAGGTAAATTAACCAGTACCGATAAAATCACCTAAACATGGAAAAATTAACTTGTAATATCAAAAAAAAAATTAAATGGAAACCTAGACAAATACATTATTTTTGTCAAAATAAGTTTCCAATAATTAATTTTAATTTTATTAATTTATTTCAAATTTTATCTATTTATTTATATTTTAAGCAAAAAATATAATAAATCCATTTTAATTCAATTCAATATAACAATTTTTTTAAGAAAATTATAAAATTTAATATTTTACCTATAATTCAACTAGGATTACCATTTTCATCATTTCTGGATGTCAAACCAATACTGGCTAGGCTTAATAGACACCTAGGGGCATTTTGGTCATTTTAATATATATGCCACGATTCTGTGCTTAAATTGACATTTTAATGTCAATTGAATATTTTTCTCATGTCAACCCTTAATGTTGAGAAATAGGAGTAAAATTGACATTTTCTAATTTCTCTAAACTCCAACTCGGAATAATTATTAAAAACCATGATTATATGGCTATCAACATTCTAAATTTAACCACAAAAAAAATAAATTTGAGATTCCTTCCCGATTTTTCAAATTAAATTGTCAAATATTAGAAAAATAGTTGAAAATTGAAATAGGAGTATTTTGTCATTTCCTAAAAATTATCTTAATAAATTTATGAAAATTTTGTAAAATTATTATTAATTATTTTAAGTATATTAATGACTTAAAAATAATTTTTTAAACACTTCTAACTATTTTTGTCTATTAATTCAGTTATCTGACT
>QUWT01000034.1:0-26454 GCA_004329165.1 Spatholobus suberectus | reverse complement strand
GGGTCTCTGCTGCCAATAGCCGTCCTCCCAATCCTCAGTAAACTTCAAAGACTTCAGCCTATGATTAAATTGCTGCAATTGCCCTTTAGCTTTATGAAAGTGAGCATCCTCTGGGATGTCCATGTACGCAATTTACTTTTGTTAATGGCTTGCAACGTTTATGCATCTGAGTCCACTTGTTTGTGTAAATTCTTTCACTCGAGATAAAAAATATCCATCACCTTTAGTCATTTTGCAATGCTTCGCCGCTTCAAGATTCTTTTGTAAAGCATCGTTTTTTTTCCTTTGCTTTTTATTATTTTGTTAAAGCTTCTTTACTTAGTTGCGTTTGGAAAACGTTTGTCTGAATTGTGAAGATGGCTAGATTTGAAGTTTTAGGATGAAAATGGCACATGAATCTATTGAGTGGTGCTGGTTTAAGTTATTTTGCTGTTATCAGTACGAGGGCCGGTCACATCTGTGAGCACTAGCTAAACGATACTTCCTCGTCAAATTTTACATTATTTGCCCTTTGATCATGCCTGAGTTGCACATGGGATTTTTTTTAGGGATTAAAAGAGTATACGCAATTTACAAGGAGGTTGGCTTATTGGTGAGTGAGACTTAAAGCAAACTTTAAAAGAGATATTTTTACTTTAAATAAAGAAGTTATATGTTGAATAATATATGTGGTCTTTTAAATAATTTTTTGTTGGTAAATTTAAAATTTGAGTTTAGGCCGGCCCTCTTTACAATTACATTGTATCACCGCTTGATTCACATGCCTTTTTTTTTGAGAAAATTCCTACCGTACATCTAGATTACGTTTTATCTCATTTTTGTTTTCATTTTTTTCATTACATTATTTATTATATTTATTATTTTTTGTTTTATTCTCTCTTTTTTCCAATCATACACTCCAAAATAAAGTGTGTTTATATTTTTTTAGGATTAAATATGTTTTTGGTTTTTAAACTTTTCTCGATTTTTACTTTTATTTTTAAATAAAAAATTGACCAGTCTTAGTTTGTATATATTTTATTTGTTAACGTTTTTAGTTCCTGTCATTAAGTCTCATTGTTAAGTGATAACATGACAGTCACGTGACTGTTACATCATCAACTAGTCTGATGTGGTTGTGACATTATCATTTTTGGTAAATTATGTTTTTAGTTTTTTTACAAAATTCACTTTTAGTCTCTCAACAATTTTTAACCAGTCTTAGTCTTTCAATTTTGTATGAAATTTACTTCTAGTCTCTCAATAATTTTTTGACTAGTCTTGGTCATTCAACTATTATTTGTTATTGTTTTTAGTTCCTCCCATCAAGTATCATCGTTAAATAATGATGTAGCAACCATGTTGGCAGTCATATGACTTACTATGTGGACTATTAGTTTGACGTAGTAATCACGTGATAAAATGTTGTTTGTTCAAGACATTTTTGAGTAGTTTCTAAGGTGTTACAAATTTTTAGCTGTGTAAAACTACCAAAAAAAAAGGTTTAAAATTTGGACAAAAATATAAAAGGAGATACAGTAAGCAAAATCAACAATCTCCAATTCAAATTTGGAAAAAAAAATTAGAAAAGAAGATACAGTATACAAACTCAACAACCGCGTATCGACTTTGACAGGGACAACCTGCTTTGACCAAGTTCAGGTTTTCTTCGACTTGTAAAGTAGGATTCAGGTATGTGACTTCCTGCCCCGCCCTCGTTCTCGTACCCCCTGTTAAATTTTTTGACAATATATATATTAGTTAATTTTTTTTCATATTTTATTTTTATAATTATTAAAAATATAAATAATTTATTTTAATGGTTAAATAATTTAAATTATAATAATAAGTAAATAACAAACTTATAATTATACATATAATTAAAAATATGATTTAATTCTTAAATTTTTTAATTTTAAGTTCTTTGTTATTTATTAATTTTTACATATTGTTTGAATTAAAATATAATTAATAGCTTAATATATAATTTGTGGGGACAGGGGATGGGGAGAGCAAAACCCACCCCGACCTGCCCATTGCCATACTTACATCAAACTAGTAATTCACATGGCAAGTCACTTGATTGTCAACGCGGTTGTCACATTATTACCTAACAGTAATACTTGATGGGAGGGACTAAACAATGACGAACAATAGTTAAGGGACTAAGATCGGTCAAAAAAATGTTAAGGGACTAAAAGTGAATTTCGTAAAAAGATGAAAGACTAAGACTGGTCAAAAAATTGTTGAAGGACTAAAAGTGAATTTTATGAAAAGATTAGGGACTAAACATAATTTACCAAAAAATTTTACACGTGACAGCCACGTCAGACTACTTGATGACATGGCAACTCACGTGACTGCCACATCATCACTTAACGGTGGGACTTAACAGCAAGGACTAAAAATATTAACGGAGGAAAAGTACAGGGATTAAAACTGGTCAATTTTTTATTTAGGAACTAAAAATAAAAATCAAGAACAATTTAAGGACTAAAAACATATTTAACCTTTTTTTATTGTGTCGTCTTGCATGATGAAAGGTGTGAGGGTGTTGTTTGAAAAGTATAGGTGATAGGGACTCCATATGCTATATAGAGGAAGTGTGTGTTTGGTATGGCGTCTTCCCAGCCCTATTTACACAAAATCTACGTCCAATGTTACCAATTACACAGAAACTACTAATATCTACTTGGCTTAATTGCACTTTTTGTTCTCAAAATTTTATAATTTAACGAATTTTATTTCCTAAGTTTTTTTCACAAATTTTGCTACTAGTTAACAAAATATCACGAATTTTGTCCATTAACAAAAAATTGTTACAAAATTGTCTTAATTGTGACAGTTTAAGAAAAACCATTATAAAATGTCTTAATTGTAGCAGTTTTTTTATGTTAGGGCAAAATTTATAATATTTTGTAAACTAGAGGGCAAAATTTGAGAAAAAAATTTTGAGGGGGAGTAAAATTTACAAAATTTTAAAACTTTGAGAATAAAAATGTAATTAAGCCTATATGCTTTGAAGATGATGTGCATCCACGACCATGGAACGTCCATCCAAACACACGGGAAGTGAATCTTAGTAGCTGGTATAGATTTAGATCCTATGTCTGGTTTGGTAAAAATGGGAAGACTAAATATTTATAATAAGATTTAGGCTTAAATATCTTTTTAATATCTATACTTTGAGTATTTTCTTTTTTAGTCACCATAAAATTATCTTGGTCATTTTAGTCTATATAATTTGGGTATTTTGTTTTCTAGTCTCTATAAAATTATTTTGTTCATTTTAATCCTTGAAATATATATTTACGTGGACAATAGCTGATCCCAGGGTTGGCCTTTGGCCTAGGCTAAAAGGGCGACGACATAGGGTTGAGGGAGACCCAAAAAATTTATACTACTTTGAAAAAGGAAAAAAGTTTTTAATTAATTAATTTATCTGATCATTTACTTTTTTGATTTCTCAATGGGAATGATTTAGGTGTAAGTTTTTACAACTTAATACTATTAAACTCTCAATTTTGTAGTATTTTCAATTTTTTTACCTTACTAATCATTTTGTAGTGGGTTACATAATTATTTTTTAGTGTTTCTTATGTAATAAAAAGTTAAATGATTCTTCATTGTTGTTATAAAAACATATTGATTACCCTATCATATTACTGTATTTTAAAAGAAAAACAAAGAGTATTATGATAAGATAAAAGAAAAATAATTTAGTATTTATTAAAAAAAGAAGAGTGTATCCTTCTAGTTCTATCTCCTAATGTTGATGTTATCATTAGAAAATTTTCATTTCAAAATGTTCGAAGAAACCACTTTTTATGATAATTTATGTATTTTGTTTTGCAAGTTATAAGTGACAGTTTTACGAATATAAAAGATATTTTGTTGATGATAAATGATAGCATAAGAGTAAGTTAAATAAAAAATTGTACATCTTTTGAGATTTGCTAAAACTATGTTAAATATCAAATATACATTTATAAGTCATTATATAGCTATTAATAGTATATCTCTTCAAATATATACTATTAAAAATCAATTTACACAACTTAATAATTATATTTATGTACCTTTGCTTAAATAATTACTAAAAAAATTACTAGGGTCGGCTTAGTGGTGGGGGGGCTTGTGTAGTATGCATGATATCATAGGTTCTAACATCAGTGCAACCATTATACACCAAAGAAATAATTACTAAAAAATTATATTTAATTAAATATATATTTTCATAAATCAGTATAAGTTATGACAATTTTACAAATATAGAAAAAATAAAAATGTAAACACGAGTGTTATCATCAATATATATATATATATATATATAAGTTCGATTTGGATCCAATTGAGTTAGTTTTCAACATCAAATCTAAAATTTGATCGAATCCAATAATTTTTTGTTGATTATTTGGGTTTTGATTTATTCGATTTTTTGAATTGGTCTTTTTAGATTTTTATTGAATTGAATCAATTTATAAACACCCCCTAAATATATATTTACATTTTAGAATATTTCTATACAAGAGGGCCTTATCTATAGTTTCGCCCATGACCCATCAAATGTCAAGATCGGCCCTGGCTGATGTGATGAAGTGATACTTTGTTTGCCACATCATCTTTTAATAGAGCTTCTTTAACATGTATGTGGACTAAAAAAAAAAAAAATTCCAAATTATATAGACTTAAAAGAAATTTAAGCCTAAATTTAATTATGATTTGGAATAAAATATTTTGTTATTAGTGTGAGGGAAGGTAAATGAGATTTAGTTATGAATTTGTATAATTTTGGGTTATGATATGTAAGTGAGTTTGGCTAATATGTATAGATATGGATTAACTAATGAAATATTTTAAGTGCATGTTTAGATTTTAGTTGGGAGAGCTCAGACATAATTTTATTCTCAAAATAACAATTTTTTTTCTCTTTCAGTTATGCATTGAAATTTACAAATTTATATTGAATTCACAAAAGTACTTTTAAACTTTAATCAAGTCTAAATTGTTTGATTAAAAGTATGTTTGAAATTTTTTTTCCACGTAGCTTTATATGTCTTTAGACTATATAGTGCTAATTTGTTGAAATTTTTTTCCATCATAGCTTTATATGTCTTTAGACAATATGCTAATTTGTTATAACAAATTTCTTTTAGTCTTCATATTAAAACAATATTTGTAGCAACAAAAGAATTATATTTATTTTTTTGATTACCATGTTATTGGTATGAAGTATTCACCGGTTTTACTAATGATTAATCTTTGCTAAAAACCTGGCTGACCACCTTTAGTGGAGTCTCCCCTCCCAGCTATTTTTTCGTCCACAAGACTCAAACTTAAGACCTTATTTAAGGAATTCTAGCTCAGTTCCACTTAGACCAATGACATATTGGTAAGAATTATATTTATTAGTACTATTTTTGGTCCCTTATATAAGAAATAAATAACTAATTTATCAAGGTCAATAAAATAATTAAGTTAATTAATTTTAATTAATAATGTCATAAATTTAAATTTTATTTCAAAAATATTCATAGAATGAAATGATTTAAGTGGTGATTATATCTAATGACACTACTAGTAATTCAAAGAATAATTTTTTCCACTAATAAGGGTAACTTATATTGTTAATAGGTTAATAAATGTATCCAATGAGCGAGTGTTTTACTAACCGGACTTCATGATAAATTGAGGGTATATAAACATCTCAATAACACTTATTATTTCTTTCTATATCTCTCTTCGTATCACATTATATCATCTATCATACTTACATTTCTTTTTTTTTATCTTTCTAGATGGCTATTAGAATCCAGGTGTCTACCCATCATTTTCCTAATATATCTTATGGTAAGCGAGTTGTTTTTAGGGAGAGTGTCAAATTTGAACTCCAGTAATTGTTGGGAGATAATCATAATAATAATGTAAGGGTAACCTATCCGGGTTCTGGACCTTCTGGTTAACCCCCCTGGTAAATATAGCTGGGATAAAAAATGAATTAAATGTTAGCACATATTAAATAAAAACATTATTTTTGTACCATGACTATTCTTAAAAAATGAAGACACGACATATGGAGCTGGCTTATGAGATAATTGAATAATCATGAAAGTTCAAGCTCAATTCATTTAAAAACAAGCTGAAATTTTCAACTCAATTAAGGTGCAAGTTGGCTAGCAAACTAGCTAACTCGTTGCTAATTCTGTTTAATACAAGACAACCCTTTTCTATGTTTCTTCAACACTTGCTCGGCAGGTTTTAAATTATTTCTATGGCTGAAAATTTTCATTTTCAAAGGCCATACGAATAATATCAACTTCCAATAATTTCAATCAAGTGAATTTTTCAAAACATCTAACGAGTTCCAACTATCACAGGGTTCCAAGCTGCAAAACGTTGAATGATAATGTCAGACACATTCAACATAAATTCAACACACCTGAACAGTTTTCATAATTTTACTACTATTAGCTGTTTGTTAGTTACACCTTTTTTATGTATACATACACGTCAAAAAAGGGTGTTCGATCAGTAGCAAAAATTGAATTGGAAATTAGATTTCCCACTGGTTTGAACCTCAGTTACCTCACTATTCGGAGCTGAAAAAAATTGATATTTATGGAAAACGAGTATTTCTTTGAACTTTACAGTGACATGTCAAAAAGAAAAAGATCAGTTGCAAAAATTGAACTTGAAAATACATTTCCCACTGGTTTGAACCTCATTATTCAGAGCTAAAAAATAATTATTATTTATGGAGAACGAGTCATTCTTTTAACTTTACATAATTGGAAAAAGTGTCCATATTAAATTTGCCACGGTTTAACCACGCAAATCAAAGCTGACTCCACTTATAAAAAATGTTGAGCAATTGAAACTATACACTTCATCCTCTAGTAACCACCATTTAGAATTACCATTCTCAAAAGTTGAAACTCAAGGTGGTCCTGCAGGTGACAATAGGGATCATTTTCAATGAAAATCCAAACATTCTGGTGGCTTTTAATGATTATATTCTACCATTTGTGCCTATTCGACCTTATTTTTGTTGTTTCTGGCCTTTGTCTTGAGGATCAACGATCTATGCTCCTCAAACTGAAGGACAACCTCAAATTCAAGTCAAGAAAGTTCCAATAGACTCGTGTCCTGGCATCAAAGCATTGCATGCTGTGAGTGGAGAGGTGTAACTTGTGACAAGGAGGGGCATGTTATTGGTCTTGACTTGAGTGGAGAATCAATCTATGGTGGACTTGACAATTCAAGTACTCTTTTCAGTCTCCAAAATCTGCAGGTTTTGGATATGGCTAACAATAATTTCAATTCTGAGATGCCATCAGGATTCAGCAAACTGAAGAACTTATCATATCTGAATTTGTCCTATGCTGGTTTGTGGGACATATTTCAATAGAAATTTCTCAGTTGGCAAGGTGGTTACTATGATATCTCTTTTTACTCTTATTCAATAGGACAACCGCTGAAACTTGAGAGCCTTGAGCTACAAAGTTTGTCCAAAACTTCAGCCGGATTAGGCAACTGTATATGGATGGTGTCAGCATAACACACTGGGACAGGAATGGTACAATGCATTGCTACCACTGCTTAGTCTTGAAGAACTGAGCATGTCAAACTGCAATCTCTCAGGACCCCTTGATTCTTCACTGACCAGACTTGAGAACCTCTCAGTCATTCGTCTTGATCGCAACAATTTATCATCACCAGTGCCAGAAACCTTTGCAAATTTTCAAAATCTCACAACTCTTAACCTTAGTTCTTGCAGGTTGACAGGAATATTTCCGCAGAAGATTTTTCAGGTAGCAACATTGGCTAATATAGACATATCATTTAACAAAGATCTTCGTGGTTATTTACCAGAATTCCCATTGAATGGACCTCTTCGGTCATTGATTGTAAGTCACACAAAGTTCTCAGGAGCATTACCAGCTTCTATAAGTAATCTTAGGCAGCTATCTATCTGGATCTTTCCAACAACAATTTTCGTGGTCAGCTGCATGAATTTTCAAATACCTCTTCTTCCATGTTGGAGATCCTTGATTTAAGCAGCAACAATTTAGAAGGGTCCATTCCTGTGTCTATTTTTCACCTCAGATCACTTAATGTCCTCCGACTGTCATCCAACAAGTTCAATGGCACATTAAAGCTAGATTTGATCAAGAGTCTTGCAAATCTAACTACTCTAGCTCTTTCATACAATAACTTGTCAATAGACACAAATGTTACCGAGGCACACCTATCTTCCTTCCCTATGATGAGAAGTGTAAAGCTGGCTTCCTGCAGCTTGATAGAACTCCCTAGTTTATTGAGAAATCAATCCCAAATAAGCACTTTAGACCTCTCAAGCAACCATATTCAAGGATCTATTCCAACGTGGATTTGGCAACTTGACTCTCTTGTTCGATTAAATCTTTCTCACAATTTGCTCAGCAGTTTAGATGGACCAGTGCATAACACTAGTCTCAATTTGAGGGTCCTTGACCTCCACTCTAACCAACTCCAAGGGAAGCTTCCAATATTTCCACTACATGTCACTTATTTGGACTATTCAAGCAATAACTTCAGTTCCACTATTCCATCAGTTGTTGGCACTAACTTGTCTTCCATAGTTTTCCTGTCCCTTTCCAAAATAATTTATCTGGGAGTATTCCACAATCCTTGTGCAATAAACCAAATCTGTTAGTTCTTGATCTTTCCCATAATCACTTTAATGGGACAATTCCAGAGTGCTTAACACACAGCAAGATGCTTGCGGTATTAAATCTGAAACATAATAAGTTTCATGGAAACATTCCAGATACATTTCCAGCATCTTGTGCTCTGAGGACTCTAGATGTCAATAGGAATTCATTGGAGGGGCCAGTTCCCAACTCTCTTACGAATTGCTCGTCATTAGAAGCATTAAATCTTGGAAACAATCACCTTAATGATGCATTTCCGTGCTTCTTAAAGAAGTTATCAAGACTCCGTATCATGGTCTTGAGGGGAAACAAATTCCATGGTCCAATTTCATGTCCTCACACCAACAGCACTTGGCATATGCTTCAAATTATTGATTTGGCTCTCAACAATTTCAGTGGTTTACTTCCAGGAAAATGCTTTAAAACCTTTGAAGCAATGATGCTTCAAGTTCAAGATGTATCAAAGTCCAATCACATTGGACACACATTTGGTGACATATATTATAAGAATTCATTGACCCTTACCTGCAAAGGAATACAGATGGAGTTTTTTAAAATCATATCTGTGAACACATTAATTGACTTCTCATCCAACAATTTTGAAGGGCCAATGCCAGAAGAGCTTGTGAACATTACAGGACTACATGCTCTCAACTTGTCACATAATGCTTTGACAGGCCAAATCCCATCATCCATAGGGAACTTAAAACAGCTTGAGTCATTGGACCTGTCTAGCAACTATTTTGATGGAGAAATTCCCACCCAGCTGGCTAGTTTAAGTTTTTCTCTCGTTCTTGAACCTCTCCTTTAATCACCTGGTGGGTAGGATCCCACAGGTACACAACTTCAGTCATTTGAAGCAAGGTTTTATGAAGGCAATGATGGGTTATATGGATCTCCATTAACTGAAAATCCGGGTCATGGAGTGCATGAGCCATCATTGTCATCATGTGGAAAGGTGCATGCAATTGATTGGAATATCATGAGTGCTGAAGTAGGATTGATTTTTGGCCTAGGACTTGTTATTGGTCCCCTTCTGTTTGGAAGAAATGGAGGCAATGGTATTGGCAGCGTGTGGACCTCATTTTGTGTCGTATCTTCCCCCAGCTGAATCTTGAATACGAAAGACATGGAGGAAAAAGCTATCAAGTTTAAGGTGGAGGCATTAGTCATTAGGGAGTGAAAAATGTTAGTAGCTAGCAAGTAAGCCACACGAGCTTTGTGATGATTTCTTCTTCAAGCTTCATTTCTTAATTGTATTGCCCTTTGGGTTGATTTTATATTTTATGTAAGTTAAGAAAATAAAACAGTGTCTGGTCTAATCTGGAGGTACAGATGTAAATTTTTCTCCTAAATTTTATAGAAAATTGCGTTACTTATAAATATAAAACTCTTTAGGCTTATATCGATTGTTAAGGGCCCGTCTACTTTCAGCACCTGATTGCCTGCGGTCAAGCTTCGTACATTCAATCTTGCATTCAAGATCTAATAGCTGAAATATTTTCTTCTTATATTTTATTAATTTTATAAAAGTTGAGAAATAAAATTAAGGATAAGATTATAGCCGTCTTCTCTCACCACAGAGAATCCTCATCCCTACTTTCAATCTTTTTTGTTTTTATTTTAAAAAATAGAAATGACAGTAAAAGTAGTTTTTATTAGATTTTAGAAAATAATATTCCACTATGAGTAATTATGATTAGATAAAATTGCTTGTGGTTTAAATTCGTGCAGTAATCCTTCGGTTGAGTGAGTTTCTGCTAGCAACTCCAACATTTCATTGGTGTCTTGTCAATAATATTGGAAGAGAAATTATTAGATGATCTTGGACCACTATAGTTTCCGTTAATTTTTATATGACATGTAATTAAGTATAATTAAATTTTTTTGTAAATTATAAATTTAAATATGAATTATATAAATATTGATTGGGACTATAAACATTTAGTATTTCTAAACTATCTTCTAATTTCTCATATTGGAGTACCTCCCCATATTCTACCACTTTTGTTAAAAACAATAAATAAATAAAACTTTCAAAAATCAATCCAAAATTGAAAATACAAAAATCTAATTTTTTTTAACCGTTTTTTGGGCACCACTTCTTTCTTCTTGTAGCTTGTTGAAACCCCATAACAGTACTAGTCCATCATCGAATTTAGCTTTTGCATTGACCTACGTTTGCCTCTACAACCATGTTGTCCTTGCCTCTGCGGTGAGTTCCAGCCCAAAACCATTTCCGATGAGCATCGGTTCCATATGATTACTTCGCTGGTCGCAATATACTTTTCAACCAATGCGTCTCTCCAAAGCAAATGTCATTTCATGCGACCTTTGTTCACTAAAGCGATCGATGACGTTTACAAATTGTGAGGGTCCGTCAACTATTGTGGCTTATCGTAAACATGGAATGGAGACCTTCTCTTCGTCTCTGGAGCTTCTAGAAGACTATGTGATCCTTCTAGCAGAAGATCATGGAAGTAAAGGCAGCAGCGTCATATTTTAAAAATAGAAAGTCTAAACAAACATAGTTTTTAGATGATTAAACTATTAATTTAGTCTTTAAAATATCACCTATTTTTGTAAATTGTTCTTGAATTAATGAAATTATATAAATAGTCTTTAATGTGTTGAATATCCATTAATTTAGTTCCGAGCGAGAGACTAATTTAATTTTTTTTTCAATACTTGAGAAATTATGTAATATGATTTTTAATACTTAGGAACTACTTATATAATTTATTAGTTTATGAATTATTTAGGAGAGAAGGTGATATTTCAAGGACCAAATTAATGGTTTATTCGTTTTTAAATCTTGACAATAAAAATTATTTTAGAAAATAAAAAACATTTTCTCAAACCAAATGAGACATGATATATAAATATAGATGAAATGTTGATAAGAAAATATAGCCTTTTCAAATTTTCTTACTTAAGAAAATATTAACGCAACAAGATATCTCTTATTTAATCAAATATTTAAAAAGAAGAACTTAACATATAAAAAAGAAAAACCAAATCAACAATATGTGAGAAAAAAAAATGTGAGACGGGTAAGAGAGGGTGAATTGGTTCTTAAAATTAATAATAAAAAATTATAAAGTTAAAAGCTTAGTTATTAAATAAGGATTGAACTAACCGATTTAACTAATTAGACTAATAATCAACCTGGTAATTAGTCTAATTAGTCAATTAGATTGGGAATGTTAACAAACCGATAAGAGATGTTTTGGCTTGATGGTTTTTTGGTTGAGGCAACAACTAGACAGGTTATATATGATCTGGTAACTCATCATGATTATAATCATTAGAAAACAATCCTTATCTCATTCCCTCATACCACTATTATTGTCATTTGTTAGTGTATACCCTAGAGGTCAATTGTGTATTTGACCTTTATTATATATGTATTGTGTTATTTATTTAAATATAAAGGGACTTCTTTATTATGTTAATAGTCTTCCAATGTAATTAATATAATAAAGTCCTTAGAATGACTTTGTCATTGCTACCAGGGGTGGCAAAGCGAGCCAACTTGCCATCAACCTGCCTAATGCAGGACGGGGTGAGTTGACCTACCAGTGAAGAATAAGTTAGAGAATTTAACCCTCCCCACTTAGTAACGAGTTGGCGGGTTGGCCTGCCAAGGGGTAAAGAGCAAGTGGGCGGGTTACAAAAGAAAGTGAGTTGGTGGGTTGACCCACTTAAATGGGTTGGCAGGTTACAAAAAAAGTGGAACGAGTTGATCTGCCTTACTTTCAACCCACCCAATTTTTTTTAAAAGAAACTTAATTGAATTTGATTTTTTTGTCATCATCTATTTGAATTGGATTAAATAATTTTTAATGCACATTATATCACTTTGACATATAATTTTATTATTATTTGTAACTTTATTTGTGTAAAAATAATTATATGAGAGAGGGATTATATTTTTTCATTCAAAAGTTATAAAAATAATTGGATGCAAATGAGAATAATTCTTGGTGAATGATGACACATTTAAAATTGGAAGGAAGTAGTAATTTACTATTTGATTTTATTTTGAGTGATGTTTAAGAAATAGGAAGTCAAATTGAATAAGAAACCAAAAAAAAAAAAAAGCAGGCCGTGGGTTGACCCTCTAGGTTGGGCAAGGCGAGTTGGTGAGTTGTACTACTTGACTTGTCTCGCCAAAAATGGCAAGTTAGGCGAGTCAACCCAACAGGTTGAACTCGTTTTGTCATCCCTAATTGCTACATAGTATCAAGCATGATTTACTAAGAGATCCAATTTGCATATTTAGAAAGGTTTTCTTAACATGTCTTTAGTTGAGTATTATTGCAAATAAGGACAATAATAATTAACATGTTGAGATTATTATGTGGGTAGATTAATGACTACGTCTCACTAGTCATGGTTATATGATATCAAGTCTATCACATGAGTACATGTTAGCGGTGTACTAGATTGACTTATCATGAAAATGTTGAATGGATTATTATGAAGTGTCACAAGTGATATTTTTCACAGTGACAATAGTGTAATGGTCCTTCAACCTAATATCACTACATTCCTAACATGAGGAGTTGTATGTTTAGGTATCATTAAATATCACACTTAACTCAATAATTATAAAGAAAATTATTGACACATACCACAAATATATAATGCAGAGGAATAAGACTAGCCATATTGAATGTGTCCTCCCTATATAATAGGAGATATATCTTGGACCCTTTGATTGAGTTTATGAACTATGAAGTGCATGACCTACTATACCTAAATAATATTAATATGGGACTTAGGTATTAATATTATTTATTGTTAATAAGTCAACTTGAATCAAGAAATCAAAATTGAACTACGCATAAATGACATATTTCATGCTTTGTATTTAATCTAGATATATAAATAAAGGAACTAGATTACATGACAACATTAGTCGCAAATAGGTTAAGTGTTATATCACTTTTGACATTTTTGCTACTTAGGTAGTAGATATGTCTTGCTAAGGTTGGGTACTGCTTGTAATATTAAAATAGAATTTTAATATTATTGTCAATATAATGAAAACTTATAGGCTCACACACTTAGAATAAGCTGACATGGATATCAAAGTCATGAGATGGTTTTAGTTATGTTTCTAATAAAATTAGAAAACCTAGCAACGTGAAAGGGACATTTAGTTAGATTGAATGGGCCACTCACTAATTTAGACCCCTATACATTGACTTAGGGGTCAAGTCATTAGTAGGGCAGAGAAATATTTAACAACACTCTCTTTGACCAAATTAGATCTCCTCTTACCTCTCCAAGACAAAAATAAAATTAGAAGTACACAAAGAATAGAGAGAGAAAAAATAAATTATAGAAAAATGAGGAGAAAGTAGAGAGAGATAAAGAGGCTGGAGGGAGTTGGAGAGAATGTTTGCTTGAGAGGATCCAAGTCCTTCTTTGACACATTATTTCAAATACACTCTAAAGTTTATGTAGGTTTCACTAAATATGTGAGTCTCATTTTATATTAGTAGTCTTATTTCCAAAGTGATGGGATTTCCATAAATTTTAACTAATAATAGAAAATGAGTTGACAAAAGTATGTTAAAAAATGTTATTAACACTCTTCTTGTAGGACAACAATAGCTTATTACATACTTAGGGGTTAGTCATCACTGTATATAGCAATACAGGATGGTGACAAAATACACTATATACATTTGAAGCCTAAGGACTTCTCTTAAACTCTTTTAAGTGAGAGAAAATAAAGAGACCTTATCTTGATCACCATTTGTATCGCAAAAGGAGTTCAAGGAACACATTTATGTAAATACTAATAAAAGCATTGTTACATTTGCATGTAAAGAGATAATAACTTGCTAACCAATCTATCAAAAAATATATTTTTGTAACACAATTTGTGATTATTTCATGATTCTAGGATTTAAAAAAAATAAATTAAAATACCCTTTCTAGTAAATTTGATATTCAAAAACCCAACTCCAATCACACATTTGATAATCGATCTTTTGCCACTGCTTGCTTGGAGGCTAAACCTTCATTTTTCATCACTGTGAATAGGTTTTGTGAAAGTGAAAAGTTAGGAAATAAAGATGAGAAAATAGGTTTTGCGACGCAAAGATGAGAAAATAAAGACGAGACGTAGTGAAAGTGAAAAGAAAAAAAAAGAAAAGGAAATAGATGTGACTTTGAATTGAATGAAAAAAAAAGCGTGTATGTATTCATATTTTTTAATAATTTTTTTTTGCACTAGTGGAAATAAAAAGTGAATGTAAATCTGTGACTCAATGTGTCTCCTCATAGTTTTTAATAGTATGTATTCAACGGAGCAAGAAGTTGTGCTCCACATATCCACGAACATGGATCCTCTATAGTACTTCTATAGTCTTTTTATCTCTTTTTAACTTTTCTTTATTTCTCTACCATCCTATTTCATTTCTTTATTCTCTCCTTTAAATTTTTATCTTTTTTGTTGCAGTAAAGGATCTATTTTGCGTATCCACTTCATCCATATAGCATTAACAAAAGTTATGAGCCCTTTTATAAATCGCTTAACACCAAATCAAACAGGTGATCTTGTGCGACAACTGTCTTTTCTCACATATTTTAAAGAATAACTAAAATAAATACAAAATTCATCATTTGTGAAAAATTATATATATATATATATATATATATATATATATATATATATAGGGAATGTTTCAAATGAGAAAAGTTTACAATGAGAAAATGAAAACTTTCAATGATAGCTCTTGGATCATAATTAAAGCAATTGTGTTTGAAATTAAAACCCAATTAATCACCTCTTATGAGACTACCATTGTCACTAACTCCACCACCACCACTGTGGTGGCAGCGATGGTTGTAATACTTGTGTTTTTCCTAATGTGTGATTTAGTGATTTAATAACTGAAAGCAGAAATTAAAAACTTAATCTCGATAATTAAGACGAAATAAATAAGTTGTGGTTATGTGATTGTTGTTTTATGTTGTATCGCCTTGGAATTTTGATTTGAATTTTTGGAACTTAAGGAGAATGTTGTTTGAGCCAAATGTATTTGTTGATGGTATCTATCTCGATTATTGAGTGAACAATGATGTCAGGCCAATTTTGGTCTTAGGGAGTGATTAGATGGATCCTGGGCCTTAGTGAGCCCAAAGCCCTTTTGAGGCCTGGAAAACCTAAAAAACACCTCAAAACCTTCCATTCTCTCTCATTTTTTGCTAGACAACCTAAAGGCCTCAATTTGTCTCAAACTCTCCCAATCTACCTCTCAAGTCCTTCAAGAGTTAAAGCACAATTTCTAGACTTATCTCATTCCCTTGTGGTGAGAAGAATTGCTCTCGCTGAAGGTTTGGCTCTAGAGTTCACCTCTCCACATTCTCCTCTTCTACATATTCGGATTCCCAGAAGCTCCAAGAGGTAAAGAAGCTTACACTTATTGATTTCTTGATGTATGGACGTGGTTATGTTTGAATATTGCTTTGGTTTATGCTAAAAAACGAGATTGAATGAGTTATGTTGGATTTTTGTTGAAAAATGGGTTTGATGATGAATGCAGTGATTGTTGTTGAAATGTTGTAATGACTATGAAATATGTTAGATATGTTGTTGTTGGATGTTGGGCAATGTTGTTTGACCTTTGTGGAACTGATTTAGAATGTAGGTAAGGGTAAAGTTTGAATTTTTGGGTTTTTCAAGAGAGTTTCTAGTTCTGTTATCTAGTAGTCGCTGAACGACATAAGGTCTTGCTAGACGAGAATGCCCTTGGGAGTAGAGTGAGGCTTTCGGGCTTTAACTTTGTTGAGCGACTCTTGATGTTGCTAAGTGAGTATTCTTGAGCTTGTTGTGATTGGGAGAAGGAAGAAATCCACTAAGTGATGTTCAACTCGCTGAGCAGCATTCTTGTGAAATCTGGAAATTTTCCAAAAAGTGGTTCGCTGAGCAAGTAGATGACTCGCTAAGCGAGTATGGGCATTCCAAAATTCCTGGGAGTGGTTTGCTGGACGAGGACTAGAATCGCTGAGCAATTTCGTGTCTTGAAGAGTTGGTATTCTCTGTGGTAAGCCTTCCATTGAGCGAGTTATGTGTTCCCTCGGTGAGAGGCACATTTTAAAATTTTGTTGCCTTCTAGAGTGGTTGGTCACTGAGCGAGAGTGAACTTGCTAAGTGAATCATGATTGAGAAAAAAAATTGGTGGAGGTCCTTAAAATGGATTTGCTAAGCAATCTCGGTTATCGTCGAGCGAGAGTCTCTAGAGACAGAAAGGGTGCTCTCTGAATGGGTATTCGCTTAGCAGGACTTATGGTCGTTGAGCGAGAACCTTCGTGAAGGAACGGAGACCCTCTATAAAGAAAGCCTTTGCTAAACGAGTTGGTTAGGCAATTTTTTGTCTCAGTTGAGATGCAATTGTGTTTTAAATGGCTTTGAGCAGGATTCTTAGCATCAACCAGTTGAAAACTATTGCGTATGTGGTTGAAGTGGAAGGTCACTTTGATAAGATCTCATTTATTGTAAGTGAAATTGTTTTGGGATTTCACTGGTGTATAGGCTGCTTGGATGGGGCCTTGTCTATTTACCATGTATGGTGCTAAATTGAGCCAACATGGGGTTGGTAGTGGTCGTTTGGCCATGTGTGGTGCTGAATTGAGCCCACATCATGTTGTTGTGAAATTGTTGAATTGTTTAATGTTGAGGTGACGTTGTTGGTATGTACATGCATTGCATGTATATATTGGCGGCTGGGGTAGTTGACGATGGACCTCACGCCGTGGCACGAGTAGGTACGTAAGTTGGTTGGCTAACTGGAGTAGATGGCTCAGACAGGACCTCCAACCTAGTGTTGGATGAGACGTGGGGTTGTTGTTATGGGCCTTTAGTGATAAGCAGATGGGCAATTTCACAGGGAGCCAAGGTAATGCAAACCTTGAATCGCGGTGAGCCACCACCCACATCTAGACAGATCACATAATCTTATCTGTAGACAGAGTTTGATAATCCTTGAATGGTGAAATGAGCACGTGACAAGGTGCTGTTCACGCCATGTTAGGGGATGAGACCTGGCTGATCGCTCGAATTGTTGTAATCTCTCAAGAGTAGTGTCCTCATGCATTGGCATGGTAGTTATATGTGTGTGTGTGTGTGCGCGCGCACGAGTGATGATTTGAATTCTTGGTGATTGATGTGAAAGTTTCCTATTTGGTAGACGAGTACGATACCATTGTTGGTTATTCCTTTGACTATATGTTATGTTGTTTTAAGCAAGCTTACCTTGCCTTGCTATTGTTTGTTGTTGTTGTTGTTGCTTTTGTGTGACTGTGATGATTACGTCTTTGGGCGTGGGAGTAAACGGGGTGGCCTCAGTGGATCCGACTACTCAAAACTGAAGATGGAGTTGCTAGTTCGAGGTAGTGTGACGTGATGAGTCACATTCACGCTTTTGATGTTCTTTGATAGCTGTTTTATCTTTGTTATAATGTATAGCTTGACTAGCCCTAGGGAGTGTGCTATGTACCCCTCTCCCTTGTTGATGTATATCTTGGCCTTTGGTGTTGTCTCACGTGTTTCATTTATTCCTTGTGAATTGTAAAGTTTGTATGGTGGCATTGGTTGAGTCGGATGGGTCTCATTTTGATGTTTATATGTATAGTTATATATGCCTATGCACGATGTTGGGTTTTTTTTAGCAGAATGGTGATCAGTGTGTTTTCCTTTGAAATTGGAAATTGAAAAAAAAAAAACAAACAAATCCATGCTTTTGAAAGACTGAATTGCAAGATGTTTTATAAAAGTGAACTCTCTCAGAAAACATCAAGTGATAGTGTTGTTATGTAGCGACGGTGGGTCGTTACAATGGTGGTGGCAATAGTGGTGGCGGTGACGTCGGTGATGGCAGTGGTGGTGGCAGCAACAGTGGTAATGGTGGCTGCGGGGTTAGCGACGACATTGGTGGTGGCGATGGTGGTGGAGACAACGATGGTGGTAACAGTGGTGGCGATGGCGGCAGTGATAAGGACGGCGGTGGTGACAGCAACGGTGTGGTAGTGGTGGCGGTGGTGGAGGCGGTGATAATAGTGGTCTCATTAGAGGTGTTTAATTGAGTTTTAGTCTCATTCATTCATTGGTTTTAATTGTAATCCAAAATAAAAAAGAATTAAAGAGATTAAAGTTAAGGCAACAACTACTGTGAGATGTGTGTCAAAGTCTTAGGCATTTTTGTAAGACTTACCAATCTAGCTAGGTTTGGCTTAAGGGGATATGTTGGGAAAAGAAAAAAGTAATTTTTAAACTGAAAAGAAGAAGGTTTTTGATTGAAAACTCATTTTAAGCTAAATAAGGCTTAGGAATTGATTCCCACGATAGGGAACTAAGTGAAAAGCAAGAAAATCGATTTTTGAACGTAAGTTTCTCGCAAGGAATTGATTCCATCCTTGGAGAAATCAATTCCCATGTAAAGGAATCGATTCTCTCGTTGATAGAATCAATTCCCAACGGTCAAAATTTTAAGATAAGGAAAGATTTGATTTATTTTAATTGGATATCTTTCATTAATCAAATCCTATCGAAGAGGATCACAAAATAATTTGAATTATCCCTTAATCCTATAAAAACAATACTTTTCATTAACCAAATTGTGAGAGTAAAGAGCTTTAGTAAGAATTAAGGTTATTTTGCTTAAGCTAGTGCTTAGAGAGAATTGTGAGTCATAGATCTTCAATTTGTGATATCTCCATTACTTGGAGTAGTATTAGCTTTGTTTTTGTTTTGAGAAATCTAGGGGTAGGTTTTCCTTAGTTGAGGAATATGTATTTCTAGTTGGTAAGAAATTCAAAGGTAGGTTTTCTTTGGTGTAAGAATAAGTTTTTCCTAGTTTCTGAGTGTTAGTGATCATTAAGGTTTGCAAGGTAGGTTTCCCTGTGGTACCCGTCCTAGGTTGGGTTCCCAAGGTAGGTTTCCTTAAGTGTAAAAGACTTGTTGCACTATAAACTCTAATCAGTTAGTTAATAAATTTCAAGTGTGGCTTAGGGACTAGATGTAGGTTGCGGTTTGTGACTAAACCAGGATAAATGTCGGTGTACTTTTCTTTAACCCTTCTCTTTATTGCTTTTAATAGTTTGAGTGTTTGGATTGCTTTGTTTCTGTTTTAAACTTCATTAATCAGATTAAAACAAAAAGCCTTTCTCTTCGTCTCTTTCTTGATTATATTCTTCACGATTTGGGATAAATACTTTGTGAAAAGAATTTTGTTATAACTCAATTGACTCCTTCTTGAGTTATTGAGGCCACTCAATAAACATGAATTTGCTAACGAACAACCGCTTATTTTTTAGAAGAAGTATTTTAGTAAGTTATAATTAAGATTATTTTAAAATATACAAAAGGTGTACCTTGCTAATGTACTCCTAAAAAATAAGTAAATATACGTTAGCAAATCTGTGGGATTTGCTAACATATACCCACTTGTTTTTTAGAAGGAGCATGTTAGCAAATTATAACTATAATTATCTTAAAATACACCCAAAGTGTAGCTTGCTAATGTACTCCTTCTAAAAAGTAAGTGGGTGTACATTAGAAAATCTCATATATGTGTGTATGTGTGTGCGTGCGTGAGCCTGCACCCATAGTTTGATCAGTTCAATAACACTAATTAATTATTTTTTTGTTGAAAGCAAGGTATCCTTATAACCAAAAGCTATGAGACTAATTTCTTGAGAAAGTAGAGTACTAGTTAAAGGGCAACTCTTCTCCCCACATGTGCACACTAATTAAAAATATTGTCTGAATTTAATAACACTAATTAAAAGTCAATACAAATAAACACAAACATTATGAATGCATCAACGGTAAAAATAAACAGAAAAAGAGATGTGCACGCTTACCATATTTAATTTATTTTCTTATTATGTACTCTGCTATAATAGTTGACTGAAGTTTTATTTTCATATGCTTCAATAATAGAAGCTTGTTTTGGATATGCTTCAATAATAGGAAAGTTTAAAGTTTATGATGATGGTGATTCGTTGTTAGGAATTTTGCCTTTTGAAACCAAATTTCATCAAATCTTAAAGTTTTAAAATCTATGATGATAGTGATTTGTTGTTAGTCATTTTGACTTTTTGAAAACAATAATTTCATTAAATCTTGGAAGGAGAATTCTTTTTAGTTTGGAGTCACACTTGATGATATATATTTGAAATTATCTAAGCATACCCATATTCTTATTGAAAATGAGATAATAACAACTTTGGAAATGCCTATTTCCAAAAGACTAAGTTAGTAAAATAGGGATTAAAAACTAGTACACTATAGGTTGTGGAATTTATCAGAGTATAATTGATCCACTTCACATAATACTAACCATAAGGCTTAAATTTAACAAAATATGTAAGGATTATATTAACAAAATATGTAATGATTAGATCTCTAAGACTCGTAGCCTTAGAAAAAGATTAACCATAAGGAAGTCCTTATACAAAAGTGTTATGAACAATTTTGACGATAAGTAATAAACTTTGTTCTATTTTAATTGCCTTGCTTCTCATTATCCACTTGACCTCTCTTATTTAATACTTTAGCCAACTAACTGAATTAGGGGTGGACACAGATCCAAATTGACCTGATGATTCGATTAACCCAAACCAAATAGAAGAAAAAAATTAGGGTTGGTTTGGATCATCGATTTGATTCAAATTTAAAATTACAAATTCGATAATATCAGTTTGGGTATTGAATTTGAGCATGTAGAACCCAAACCAACCTAAACTTATAATATTTTAGATTTTTTTATTTTTATGTTGTGTAATTCTATAGTTCTATAATTTTATGTTGTATAATTCTATAATTTTATATTTTGTTATTCTATAATTCTATAATTTTTATATTGTGTAATTCTATAATTCTAACTTTTGATATTAGTCATTTTCTTTTATTTTATTATGATTTCCTATTTTTCTTTATTTTTTTCCATATTTTTTTATTTTGTTATTATTTTAGTAAGTGACCTGATAACCCAACCAAAACCAACCCGAATGTTTGTGTTGGTTCGATTTGGGTAGCCAAAAAAATATTGAAAAATCTGATCTAACCCAAATCAATTAACATTGATTAGTTTGGATTTAAATATCTCCTAAACCTGATCCAACCCGTACCACCCCTAAACTGAATGCCTACTTAATGAGCATCTCACAACCTTAACCAACCTACATTCCAAGTAGGTCCATTCACTATTTAGTTGATAGAAAATGTAGTTTGCAAAAAGCATAATTTCATTCATTGCTCACAAAATAATTACACAAATTCAGTGCACCAAGTCATTACAAGTGCCTTAATTCATTGCACTTGGTTTTGACAACTGCGTTACACAAAAAAGAATTACACGAAATCAAAATACAACTTCATTTACTATAGCTAACATATTACAAAAATGTCAAAACTAGCCCCCAAATTCAACAATAGCAAAAACCATTTCAATTTCCTCCTTTCATTCTCTAACTTCAATTTCAGCTTCCCAATCTTCTTTGACCCTATATCCATCAACATGGTAAAACACTCACAACCACTTGCGAGATCATTACCAGAACCATTCATGTCCTCCTACTCGTCATAGTGAGCACATGTGAGGTTTAGAAATTTTTACAATACAGTAACCCATGAAAGGAAAGAAAGAGTAATCAAGGTACCCTCATTACAATTAATGCATTTCCGGAAATGCGCCTTGGATTTTCTATGCGTTGGAGGTGTAGATCTGCATCAAATTGCCACCCCCATATTGGGACAAAGTCTTGCCTCAAAGTTGCACTCAAAGACACTTTGCTTTCAGGCATTTTGATGGAGCAATGTTATTCTTCTGCATCCTTCTATAGCTAGGGTTTCTCTCCTCTGGAAGAAATTCAAATGTTGAGCTTTTTTTGAAGAGATGATCATGTGTGGTCAATCATCTACTCCACGAATCTAGTAATTATAAAATAAATTTTTACTTAATCAGTTACTTAAAATAGGTGAGTCATGTTAGCCAAAATATTTCATCATAGTAAGCACATGTGGAAATGCCAATGAAGCTTCTGTCAGCCATCTCACATTTTTTTAATAGAGGCTGGTGAAAAGAATGAAAACAAGAACATTTGGCATTTGTAGAAATGATATGCATTATTTTGCAGGAACTAAAAGAAAAAAAAAACATTTAATTGTAGGAACTAAAAGTATATTTAAGTCTTTCTTATGGTAAGGGTAATTAATTACCACTAGTTCTATACAAATGAAAAGTGGGAAAAAAAAGGAAAAAAATAAAACAAAAAGACAAGTAACTTAAGACATGATTTACTTTAAGTTTCAATTTGATTCTACATGACCATCTTACATTCTCTTTAGTGGGCAAGTTAGGGGTGACGACCAGTCCAAGTCGATCTGATCAACCCAAACCAAATTGAAGTGAAAAATATGAGTTGATTTCAACCATTAGTTTGTATCAAATTTTAAAATTGCAAACTTGATAATATATCTATTCTAGTATCGGATCTGGGCATATGGGACCTAACTTGGTCTGACTCCGGCCAACTCAAACATATATCATTTTAGATTAATTTAAATTTTTTACGTTGTGTAATTCTATAATTTTGACTTTTAAAACGTCATCAATTTTCTTTCACTCTATAGTAGTCCTATGCCTCCTCCGCCCCCCCCCCCCCCCCCCCCCCCCCCCCCCCCCCCCCCCCCCCCCCCCCCCCCCCCCCCCCCCCCCCCCCCCCCCCCCCCCCCCCCCCCCCCCCCCCCCCCCCCCCCCCCCCCCCCCCCCCCTTCCCTTTTTTTATGTTTTCATTTTTCATTTTATTAATAAACCTGATTATCCAATCTTCTTAGCCTCAATATGATTGAATTAGTTCGATCTTCGAATTATTAAAAAAACTAAAAAACTTAAACCAATCCAAATCGATTAACATTGACAAGTTTGAATCTAAATATCACTAGTGTCCACGCCTAAGCAAGCCAACCTTTTTTGCCACTCACCTTGTCCTCTGCATAGATTTTTACACTTTTGGCCACGGTCCTTACCAAATTATTTGTTTAATGTTTATAATTAATTTCTTATATTTAGTTGGATAAGTTGAATAGATAATTAAGACTGTCAATGAAAATATTGTCCATTCACCGTATTATAATTAATACAGCAATGCTATTTATACAATTTTTCTTTTACATAAACAAGACAATTATTGACATATGCAGTTAAAAAAAATTTGTCTATGATTTTACACATTCCACAAATAATTTTCAGCCACAGATTTATATAGAAGAATGTGCTCAATTTTTTGTGTAATTCTTTTCAGCCCCAACAAAAATAATAAAGATTTTTTATAAAATAAATTTACATATATTGTCTTTTGAAGGAAAAAATATAATTAAAATTTTGTCTAATCCAACCGTTTTAATAAATTTAATAAAATATTATTAAAATGCTAAAATTTTGACAGATAAGACAGTTCGCTTTCAAAGAAGTCAACATGAATGGGAAGAGAGAAATAGATGAGGTTCTTAGACTGTGATTTAACCTATATCAGACCTAGGTTAACTAGGTCTATTTGTTAATTTTAGATCAAGACATTTTTTAAAACCTATTTAATTAGAAAGATATAATATCGGGCCTTTAAAAATAATAACTTTAATAAGTCAATCTATTTAAATAAATATAAATAATAAAACAATAATAACATTATGTTATTACTATTATATTGATTTTTTAATATTTTGAGATTATATACTTAATAATCTATTTAAAGACTTAAACTCTCTAACTAATGTACAAGTATAGGCTCATTCATTAGTCAATTAATATGTTTATAACATTATGTAATATAACTTATTATAAAGTAAATACATCAAACTCAAACTTTTAATTTAAAATCCAAGGAAATTCAAATCCTACAAAACTTTAACTTAGCAGGATTTATTTCCATCCTTAGTGTGGAACTACATTTCCACCCTTAGTCACGAACGACAACAAACATTGGGATTCAAATTAAAAGTTTGAAACTCAGATTGTCCAATCAACAAAACTGATGAAATATGTAGCCAAAAATATTTTATCTATTATTTTTCACATATCACAAAATTTTCAACCACCCATTTATATACACGTGAAGAACAGTGCAATTTTTATCATGTATATTTTTTGCCACAAAAAATAATAAAAGCAACATATTTATTGACTTTGGAATACAATAGTGATAATTATAGTTTCATCTGATCCAACTGTGTTCAATAAATTCAACGGAATTTTATCAATATTAAAAATAGTTTTGCTAACCATGCAATTCAAAAATTATTTCATGCTACCTCTTTAAATAAACTTGCCGATATTGCCAGCTCCATTTTACAAGCTAAGCTACCAAAACAGTCTTCAGACAAGAAGTGACTTGGAAAATGAATGCAATAATGGCAGTATTCTTTTTATTTCTTTTCTGGTCAGGATAATTAATTACGAACGGCACACGGCAAAGAAAAAAAAAAAAAAAAGACTGGCACTTTAGGACATGATTTACTTTGACCTAGCTTCACCATCTTACACTCTGTTTCCGTGGACAAATTATTGGTAATCCAAAACCATCAAGTGTCAATAGCCTTAACTAATTTATATAACATATATTCAAATTTATAATTTATGAGAGAAAATTAATAATACTTAATTACATGTCATATAAAAATTAATGAGAATCATAATAATACAAGACTACCTAACAATTTCTCGTTTCTATGGCTATGCCGTCTCTCCCACTCAACTTTTCCTCTGCATATATTTCTACCAGAAATTCTAACATGCGTCCATGTACCGTTCATCTCTCACCTTTGGATCAGAATAAAACACATAAATTAAACTTAATTGCATTTTTGGTACTTGGTTTCTCAATTTTACAAATTTTGTTTCCCAATTTTTTTTCCACAATTTGATTCTCTCACTATTTTAATTGTACAATTTTGATTCATCTATTAACTTAACATTCAATATTTAATGAAAATGTTGACGTAACACTCTAATGCATTGTCATGTCAATATTTTTGTTAAATATTGAATGTTAAAGGGTGAACTAAAATTGTATAATTAAAATAATAGAGAAATCAAATTTTCAAAAGAAAAATGGAGGGATGAAATTTACAAAATTGAAAAAGTAGGAGACTAAAAGAGCAATTAAGCCTAAATATTATTTATTTTGTTCGGATCCAATGGTCACACATATAAGTCGCATGAAGCAGCTAACCTAGAAATTGCATTGTGGAATCACTTTTGATGACATTTCCTTGCCAAATTGCATTGGAACATAAACACTAGAAAACAAAGGGTCTTTAACTCATCATTAGCCTGTTCCCTTCTTCAGCCTTTGTTTTGGTTCATTGTGTGTCTCTCAGTAGACTCCAATGAGAATTCCCCACGTTCCATTCCTTTCCATCATATTCTGCTACTGCTTCTGGAGACACCACAGTGTTGACATTACTGGGGTCTCTGGCCAAATTGTTGTTGAGGATCAACAACAATCATTGCTCAAACTGAAGAACAGCCTCGAATTCAAGTATGAAAAATCTAGCAAACTTGTGTCTTGGAATCCAAGCATAGATTGCTGTGAGTGGAGGGGGGTAACCTGTGATGAGGAGGGACACGTTGTTGGCCTTGACCTGAGTGGAGAATCAATCAGTGGTGGGTTTGACAATTCAAGTAGTCTTTTCAGTCTGCAAAATCTCCAGATACTGAATTTGTCTGCTAATAAATTCAGTTCTGAGATACCATCCGGA
>QUWT01000033.1:172766-242276 GCA_004329165.1 Spatholobus suberectus | reverse complement strand
TAGTAAGTTATATTAAAAAAAAAATAATTTCAACTCACGAGCCAACCTGGCTCACCATGGATTCAACATAGGCGAGTCGCGAGCCAGTGAGCCGGGTTCAATTTGGCCCATCATCAGGTGAGCCAAATTTTACCAACTCCACCCGGCTCAAACCCGGGAACCGGTTAGCTCACGGGTTGAAACCCATTTCGACAGCTCTACATTTCACTTTCGCTTCCTCTTTTTTTAGTTCTATTTGTTTTCTTGTATTTTGGCTGACTCTAGTGGTCGGCGCAACAGCGGAGGGATCGCCGCCTGAGAGAAGTGGTTTGATGGGTATGTGGAGTTGCGAAGTAGTTCGACGGGCGGGAGGTTGGGTTTGGTGCGATGGATGCGCGCACGGTGGTTGTTTTGGCGAGAAGACTGTGCGATCGATTGGAGGGGGTGAAGGAGAGCGACGAGAAGAGCAAGACGAGGCACCGCCGCGCATGGGCAATGGTTAATCACCGTCGTCACGCGATCCTTTTCGCCGTCATTTGGGTTTTGCTGTTTCTTGTATTTGTTGGATTGGATTTGTTGGTTTTGGCGCAAGGGTTTATTTTATTTTCATTTTTGATTGGTTTTGTTGAATGGGTGGATTCATGGTGAGGTTTTGTGGGTGGTTAGTTTCATGGGTTTAGGTGTGGGGATGTTTTGCGAGACTCTGATGGTGCGGTTGGATGAGGATTCAATTGAATCGGATCTTTTTTTTTTTTTCCTCTTAAGTCAATGAGCTTCCAGCAATAGGTTCGCCGGCAAAGGTTTCGAAAGTGACATCGCTTGCCATTGTCGACACTCGACACACCACTAAAGTGATACTAAGGAAAAATGTAAAATGGATCTGTGTTATAAAAAAATCAAAATTTGAAATTACTACTACAATGTTTGCAACCAACTAATCCGGACCATTCAATATTGTTCATAAATCTAATGGTTAAAATATCCTTCTCCACGGTAAACCACATTATATCATTCCTCAGGGTAGTTTGCGTCACGAATTTTGCTTGATAAGATTTATAAAGCTTTTTTTACATGTTTTAATACATTAACTTGATGGATTATTGTGAGAATATAATTGTATAAATTTTCATGTGATTCATGTTTTGAAATTGTTAAATGGAAAAGATCATGGTTATATTAATTTTTTGAGTTTTTAATGTAGGAAAATGAGTAAGAAGGAAGAAGATTTGAGAGGCATAAAAGATCAAGTCATAACTTGAACTCCAGTAATGTGATTGAGGTGATCTTGATGTCTATGGAAAACACAAGCAAATATCTACACTTTTCATGCAGAGATTTTGATTAGATTCAACGTGGATCATAGATGAAATTGTGCTTGAAGTTGAAGTTGATGTTTGTCCAAATAGTCTCACATAGATGTAGTGTTTTGAGCATATCTCGAGTTGTGGAGATTGAAACGACATGAGACCAGTGCAAAAATTTTAAGGATACATTTATTTACAACTTTCATGAAGACACATAAAGTTAGTTCAACTTGTTATCTCCCAAAGGACTCGAAAGCATGCCCAATGTACCCACCATTAGAAGTAGCGTACCCATGCGCGAGCCAGAGTGCGCTCAATGTGACCTTTGCTTCAAAGTTTGTGCCTAACACTCCTAGGTCCACGCAGCGCCTAGAAGCAGTTTTGCAGCCCCAAATTGAGTTCATATACAAAAAATAATAGGATTTGGGGTATTCTTTGGACTTTTTAATGAACTAAAGTGAATAAGCCTCTTTGGAATCATTCTTCGCCATTGAAGATTTAGGGAAGTGGGAGCAATCCTTGAAGATTCATGGCTTTATCCTCATCTCTTTCTCGTAGATTTGCTTTCTTTCCTTTTCTATTAAGGATGTTCAAATCCAATCCAATCACTACTACAAAAAGGCTTTTTAAAGTAGGATTTTAACTCGGTTGTTAATAAATCGAGTTAAAACCAAGACCGCGGTGGCAGTTTGCAATTTTAAACTCAGTTGCAAAACAACCGATTTAAAAACATGCCAACAGTGGCATTTTTGAAATTTACATGAACTCTTTTAAATTGGTTTACACTTAACCGGCTAAAAAGTTAATTTTTAAAAAAATTTAATCACTTTTTTTAAACTAGTTCACGTTTAACTGAGGTAAAATGTTAACTTTTAAATTTTTAATCACTTTTTTTTAAATTGGTTCTGCTTGAACCGATTTAAAAACCCTTTTTTTAAATCGGTTTGTGGTTGAACTGATTTAAAAAGTGGTTTTTAAATCGGTTCAACTAGAATCGTTTTAAAAAGTGCTCTTTTATCTCTTCTCCCGCTCATATGCCCAAACACATTGCGTCTTCTTCAAAGATCTGAACCTTTCTTTCCTCTCTAAAAAGATCCTCCTTTATGCCATTTCCCTTCCTCCAATCTCCATTTTGCGTGTCCAACTCGTCCGAGCTCATCCAATATCTGGTCACAACTCGTCCAAGCTCAGATAAAAGCTCATTTTGCATGCATTACATTGGTCGAAACTCGCGAAAGCACGTGACTGCCATTGTTGGAACTTAAAAGCTCAAGCTCCAAGCTCATTTTTGCATTGCGTTGGTCAAAGTCGTGCAAGCACGTTGACTGCCATTGTTAGAACTTAGAAGCTAGTGAAATTCCGTTGACTGTCATTGTTGGAACTTGGAAGCTCGTAGAGGCTGCCATTATTGTGAGTACTCTATACACAAACCAAGCTCATTTTCCATGGGTTTTGCATGTCATTTGAGACTTTGATTTTGGAGTGTGTTATGCGAATTAGGAGTGGGAATTTTGGAGTGTGTTATGCAAATTTTGGAGTGGAAAGTTTGTACATTTTTGTTGAGAGTGATGTCTCCATTTTGTAGGACTGTTTGAATTAAATAAAATTCTAATGGCAATTGTACATTGCCTTTGGTCTGGCCAATGTCCATTTTTGTTGAGAGTCATGTCTCTATTTTATTGCCTTTGATTTCATTCTATTTAGAATTCTTGTCAACTTTTTTAGGTCTCCACTCTTCAGGTTTTGAATTAGATAACAAAACAATTAGTAATAATTTGGGCAAGTTGTGTTATTTAATTTTTATAGGGAGTAAGAATTAAGTTCATATAAATAGGGATTAAAAATGTATTTGAGTATGGGTGTCTAGGTTTAGATAGTGACAAAGTCAATTAACTACTTTTACTATGCTAATCTAACTGACTCTTTTTGTGGGCAGGTTATCCTTTAATCATGTTTAGGGAGTTGGGTGTTTACTGTTGCTATAAAGCTAAAATAGGATCACATTAAGGTATGTTTTGCTTTGCTCGTTTTAAGTATTGTTTGTGAATATGTATTCTATGTGCTCATTGAATGTTAGTTTACTTGAATTTCTAAGAAATGGATCTTGGTATTTATTTATTTATGGTTGCTAAACTGGTTGTTGTGGATTGGATTATGCTCACTGAATTATTTATGTTAATGTGCTCATGAATTATTTGGATTGTTTATAAATGTTAATGTCAATGTGTTGACTAAATGAAAATTTGAAATTTATTGTGGATTGAATTGTCTGATAGGTTAATTAAGCTTTGGTATTATAACTGAATACCTATAAACAAGTATCCAGGAAAGTACCAGAATATAGAGGAAACTCTACCAAAATTTTTGTAGAATTGTATGCTTTAGCTTATGTGTTTGTGTTGTTTTTCATTCAATTTATGCATTATGAGTGAACCTTAGTTTTCGTTTAAGATTCAATACAATGATTACTAATTGTTGTATTGAATCTTGAATTGTTCGGTTGGACAATTTGGAAAGATTTATTTTTTTTATACTTGATTAATATATAGCGATTAAGTCTCATCTTAAATTTGATTAAATTTTGGTTTAGTGCATTTCGTTGTAGTGTCTCCAGGTGCATGCTTGATTGTGGTGAACTTAATGTCACCACTTTCATTTCGTGTACTTGGAGACGAATGCGAAATGCTATCGAAATTTTGTCAAATTAAGATATGAGAGTAAACCTATACGTATTAATCAAGTTTAAAAAAATGTCTTTCTGAATAGGATAAGGTCACACCTTGTATAAAAAGTTAGATTTATATGCATTAAGATATGGTTTGTGGATCACAAAAGGAAGTTATGGATTGTAGTTGAATTAATTTTAGATGCACAACTGATGAGTATGAGAATGGAGTGGAAGAGTTTATCCAATTTGCTAAAAGAAATCCTCCTGATAGTGATGGATTCTTTTATTATCCTTGTGTTAATTGTTTGAATGAAAGACGACTACAACTTGAGCAAATACGGGAGCATATTCTTTGTGATGGGTTTTGCAAGAGTTATACAACATGGACATGGCATGGTGAATTGTTAGACATGTCGAGTGTGTCTCAAACAGAGCAAGTTGATGTACCTATGAACGATCGACTAGAGGACATGGTCCATGATATTGGACCATAGTCTTTTCAGCTAGCTCATGTGTACGACACTTTGTGCAGTAATGTGGATAAGCCTCTATATTCGGGATGTACTAAATTCATATGGTTGTCAGCAGTGTTAAGATTGGTGAATGTCAAGGCAAGAAATGGGTGGAGTGATAAAAGTTTCACTGAATTGCTTGAGTTGTTGAATGAAATGCTTCCAGAAGGTAACACGTTGCCAAGACGTAACTATGAGGCAAAGAAGGTGTTGTGTTCGATGGGATTGGAATACAAGAAAATATATGCATATCTTAATGATTGCATATTGTACAGAGAAGAGTTTGAAGAGTTGCACAAGTGTCCCAGGTGTGGGGTGTCACGATATAAAGTGACAGATGATGATTGTAATAGTGATGAAATCACAAAGAAGGGTCCCGCTGCGAAGGTGTTATGGTATCTTCTAATAATTCCAAGGTTTAAGCGATTATTTGCTAATGCAAACGACGCGAAGATCCTTACGTGGCATGCAGATGGGAGAAAATGATGGACAGCTTCACCATCCTATTGATTCTTAATAATGGAAGAAAATTGATCGTTTGTTTCCAGCCTTTGGGACTAAGGCAAGAAACCTTAGGCTTGTACTTGCTACAAATGGAATGAATCCTTATGGTAACTTATCTAGTAAGCACAATTCATGGCCTATTCTCCTAGTTATTTACTATCTATCTCCTTAGTTGTGCATGAAGCAAAAATATATTATGTTATCTATGATGATTGCGGGCCCAAGATAGCCAGGAAATGACATAAATGTCTACTTATGTCCCTTGATTGAAGATTTGAGAATGTTGTGGGATGAAGGTGTTGATGTGTATGATGGGTATCGTCATGAAAATTTCATGTTGCATGTAATGTTATTCTGTACTATCAATGACTTTCCAACATATGGAAACTTGAGCAGGTATAGTGTTAAGGGGCATAATGCTTACCCTATCTGTGAAGAAGACACATGCTACGTTCAACTTAAACATGGAAAGAAGACAGTTTACGCTAGACATTAAAAATTTCTCAAGCCTAGTTACCCATATCGTAGACTTAAAAAAGCTTTTAATGGATGTCAGAAGGATGGTATTGCACCACCTACCATAACTGGCGAGTAGGTTTATCAATAGGTGAAGGATATCAATGTTGAATTTGGAAAGATCCAAAAGAAAGCTACTGAGAAAAACTTTTGGAAGAAGAGGTCGATATTCTTTGATCTTCCATATTGGTGCGATTTAGATGTTAGACATTGTCTAGATGTCATGCATCTTGAGAAAAATGTATATGACAGTGTAATCAGAACTCTTTTGAACATTAAAGGCAAGACAAAGGATGGTTTGAATGCTTGTCAAGATCTGGTTGAGATAGGTATACGCCTTCAGTTAGGTCCGTAGTCAGTGGGTAAGCAGACATATTTACCCCCAGCGTGTCATACCTTTTCAAGAGAACAGAAAACAAGTTTCTATAAGTGTCTACAGGGCGTGAAAGTGCCACAAGAATACTTTTCAAATATCAAGAGTCTTGTGTCAATAAAAGATCTCAAATTAGTTGGGTTAAAGTCTCATGATTGCCATGTCTTGATGCAATTACTCCTACTAGTGGCTATTCGTGACATATTGCCTAAAAAAGTTAGACACGCCATTACATGACTGTGCTTATTCTTCAATGCCATATGTAGCAAAGTCATTGACCCTCTGAAGTTGGATGAGTTGGAAAATGAAGTTGCTATTATATTGTGCCAGTTGGAGATGTATTTTCCTCCTTCATTTTTTGACATCATGGTTCACTAATAGTGCATCTAGTGAGGGAGATTAGAAAGTGTGGTCTCATTTATTTAAGGTGGATGTACCTTGAACGATACATGAAGATCTTGAAAGGGTATGTCAAGAATCCATACCGTCTAGAAGCATCTATTGTTAAGAGTTACATTGCTGGAGAAGCCATTGAGTTTTGTATAGAATACTTGTCACAAGCTAAACCTATAGAGCTTCCTAAATCTTGTCATGAGAGAAGATGTTCGGGCAAGGGTACTCGAGGTGTAAACGTTAAACCAATGTTTTAGGAGGAAGTTTTGCAAGCACACTTGTATATATTGAATAACACTGATGAAGTTGAACCTTACTTTTTTGCTCACAAAAATATTGTCAAGAAAAATAACCCACTAATGCTCGAGAAATGACAATTGAATGAGCATAATAAAACATTCTTAAATTGGTTTAAAGAACAAGTTTTGAATGACGATAATGCTTTAGACACATTAAAATGGCTAGCACATAGGCCTAACTTTGATGTCATATGTTGGACTAAGTACGATATCAACAAGTTTTCCTTTTATACAAAGTCATTGGATGACAAGAGTACCGTGCAAAACAGTGGGGTTATGGTTGTGGCTGAGTCCATGCACTTTTCTAGTTCAAAAGATAAAAATCCCGTTATGGCATCCATGTGTTACTTTGAAGTTATTGAAGACATATGGGAGATTACTACACTAAATTTAGAGTGCCTATTTTTAAATGTAAGTGGGTTGACAGTAACATCAGTGTGCAAACCAATGAATTAGGGTTTACATTGGTGGATCTTAGCAAGGTAGGTTACAAGGAAGAGTCTTTTGTTATGGAATACCAAGCAAAACATGGTTTTTATGTCAGTAATCCTTCTAAAGAGATGGTCAGTGATTCTCCAAGGAAGAAGCATGTATGCTAGTGATGAAAAAGAAGATTTAAGCGTCGATCTTATTGAGATTCTTTCTTTCTCAACACAGATGCCTACTTTTATGGATGATGGACATATCACACGTGATGATCATCACAAAGGAATATGATAAAACATTTGTACTTGACAACATTAGTAATTTACTTATATTTATGTTATTATTTATTCTTGTTTTTGTTATGTTTTTTTATTTTATTGTTTATTTTTTTGTCGTTATGTTTATCTTTGGAAATTACAAATTTTGTGAATGTTGGTACTAACGTGTGCTTTTTTTTCCTTTTCTAAACAGGCACATCATTTATTCTTCTAGTAACCCACCTTATGAGTCTAGAAAAACAAAAAGGTAGACGAGGAACGCACTTAAAGGAATTGACTCTTAGCCATGCTAGTGACCATCTAATACCAATTCAGTTTGACATGACTAATGGGGCACCTGAAGGAAAAAATGCCACAAAATTCATTAGTTTTGTGGGTGTCCTTGAGCAAGGTTTTTATCTTTTATAAGGATTGAGACCATGTAGAGGAGAGCATGAAGAACCAAATTTAGCAAACTATCATGGTATTTTACTTTTATAGTTTCAAATATATATTGTATTTAACCATATTATTATTATACATTGACTATTCAAATTTATTTTGTAGCTCACCAATGATGTTCCACATAATGCCATCTTGGAAAGGAAATTGCTAACAGTTGCGGTTGAGCGTTGGAGGGCGTTTAAGACACAACTCACCACGATATATATATATATATATATATATATATATATATATATATATATATATATATATATATATATATATATATGGAAAATTGAAAGACATTTCTCCTTGTGAGAAGTATGCATTTTTAGATTAGGAGACATGGGCAAAGTTTGTTGAAAGTTGAGAAGATTCTGCCTTTCAGGTTTAGTTGGAAGGAAATCTTGATTATTTTTTTATTGAATTCAACAGTGTGTTATTGTTCACAGGAGAAGAGAAAAAAGGGACAGATGATTGCATCAAGGAATGTCCACCCCCACAAGTTGTCTCGTGAGCGGTATAAGTTCCTTAAGTAAAAGATGATGACAGAGAAGGCAAGGCAACGTCAACAAAAAGCCTCCACATCTGGTTTTGCTGGAGATATTGCTCCTTCATCACCACCGCAACGTTAGGAAAAATGGAAGGTTGCCCTCATGATAAAATTGGGCATATATACATTTGGGGAGACACACATTGTAGCTGAAAAGATTGTAAGTAATTTTTTACCTTAAATTGTAATTGTAACTTGTTAAGTCATATTTCTTATACATTTCTTGAATTATATGTTGTAGGATTCTCTGGTTGAGCAGAGCTCATAGGGAATAATTGTTCCTCATGGACATGAAGATATATTAATTGTTGTTATTGGGAAACTAGAGCACCTGGGTTGGGTTCATGCTATTGGACGAGGTGTTGGCATTCGTGATTACTACGAACCACCTTTATGTTGTGGGCCTACCTTAGGAATTGTCACCAGGAAAGAGATGGAGCGAATCAGGCAAGATATTAGAAATGAGCTTAAAGAGTAGTTGAGACGGGAGATTAGAGAGAAGCTAGCATCTTTGGGTCTTTTATAGCAAAATACAAATATCCAGCCAGAACAAGCTCATACTCCTGTACATGTCAGCACGAAGGAAAGTTATGCTAGTGTTGATCCTTCTGGGAAGCAAAATGACACTGATATCTGAAGCACTGTGAGTTGTATATTGATGGGGAGCTTGTTCGTTCAGTGGCATTTGGGAAAGTATATAATTTGGGGTTTACTATACACCACAGGATCAACAAGGATGATATGGCGAAGGTGGTGATTAAACAAATTTGGGATGTATATGCTCAAGTCCCCGTGTCTACTGAGGAGGTTCAGATTGTCGGGTGTAACACTCCTTTAATTTTAAATATAATTCATATCAATTTAATTATTAAATTAAGTTGATAAAAATGTGAGTAATTTTTTTTCAATTTTATAATAGGAAAATTCTAAATTTAACAGAATTTGGAAATAGAAGTGAAATGATAAAAATTGTTTATGTGTGTGTGTGTGTGTGTGTATATATATATATATATATAACTGTACATCATGGTTTGAGTAATACATAATAGTCAAAAAGAAAGCAAAAGTACATTAAAAGACATATACTGCCTAGCCTAATATACACATCAAAAAGATCTTATACAGAGCAGTATTTATCTACCCTATCCTTCAAGAAAAATATTAAAAATTAGGTCTATAAATCTAGAAGAGTATCCTCTGACTCATCCTCAGCATCATCATGCATTGTCGTCATCTTCAATAATTGCGATCAATCATACAAGGAAGAAAAACAATGGAGTGAGGTGATTTGTTCTAAAATTATTTTTACATGTATGGTAGGAAATCTACCATAAAACAAGGATAAAATATAACTGGCAATAGAATGGAACTTAAGGTTTATTCTAAGTTGTATCAGACTACCCTTGACTAGATATGGATCTATACTTCCCATTAGCGGGTAATAGTTCTCAATAGAACTTGGGAAGTAATTGAGAGTACATATGCCTCATCAACATCATCACATGGCACAGTTGTCATCATCATTGAGGAAAATAACAGTTAAGATATCCATTTATAGAGGTATACTTTCAAACCAATTCTAGAATGTTGAGCAGTTGTCGAGGTTATCGAGCTTGGTCAGGCGAATATCCCAGCTCGAGGGCGCTACCCTGGCCATTGGAATCTTCACCACTTGATACCTACCCCAAGACTTCCTTAAGTGGGTCCCTGCCTTTCATTCCTCAGCATACCAAACTGTAGCTTCCTTAGCAGGGTGTCATGCCATCGCATGTCACTTGCTTTACATTACTCACTAAACTATCAATCCCTAACTTCTTAAGCAGAGGTTTCCTTAGTCTCAATAATTTAAGCACCGGTATAATCAACATTTTTGTCTTATTTTGCAAAAATTGCACAATGTCAAAATTTTAACAGAATAACAATTTAGTAATCACATAAAATTTTAACAGAATAACGACATAGTAATTATAATTTAATTACTAAAATTCTGGTAGAATAACTATTAAAGAAATATATTTTAATTTTCTAAATTTGAGCAGAATAACAGTTTAGCAAGTGTATTTTAATTTTCAAAAATTGAATAGAATAACAGCTTAGCAATTATAATTTAATAATCTAAATTTGAGTAGAGTAACAACTTAGCAATTATAATTTAATAATTTAAATTTGAGCAGAGTAACAACTTAATAAAAATTAAAGTTTAACATCAAACATAATATAATGATAATAATAATTAAAATTATGCTTAAACGGGTTTAGGGAAAAACCTTTCCTACCAACATACAAAGTGACAATAATTTAGAACCAACCCCACTCTCCCCATTACCTCTAAGATAATTGATTAAAAGAATGGAATTGTTGATGCAAAGCTCTTAGGAAGAGAACTTTACTAGTTGTTGGAAAACTAGTAAAATTTTAGCATAAAAACAAAGTAAATTTTTTTTTTCTAGAGAGAGAAGCTCTCTAAGAATTTGGCTAGATTGAGAGAGAGGAGGATGTGTGAAAAATGACTAAGAAGCATGTGTATTTATAGGGGAGAAGGGTGAGTTAGGTGTCCCTTAGATGACATAAACGATGATGCAATAAAACTTATTTTTAATTTCTTTTAATTATTTTAGGGACACATAACCTAAATAGGTGGTGAATCACCTATTTTAGGGTTGGGACGTGCTCCACCAGCTGTCCCAAGCTTCCATGTGTCAATTTTTATCTATAGGTGAATTAACCGGTACCTACCTAAACTTGAAAAATTAGCTTTTAATATCAAAAGAATTCATTTTATTGAAAAAATGGAAATTACATTATTTTTCATCAAAAATAAATTTATAATAATAAATTTAATTTTTATTAATTTATTTCAAATTATATATATTTATTTTGCATTTTTAAGCTAGAAATTTCATAAAAAATCCATTTTAATTCAATAAATACCAAAATTTTTATGAAAATTCTAAAATTAAATATTTAACCCCAAAAATAAACTAAAATACTATTTTCACACCCTTTCTGGATGTCAAACCAATATTGGCTAGGCTTAACAGACACCTAGGGGCATTTTGAACATTTTATACAGGAATTCTAGAAAATTTCAAAAATTATATTTTAATATGTATGACATGATTCCAAGGTCAAATTGACATTTTAACGTCAATTGAATCTTTTTCTCATGCCAGCTCTTAATGTTGAGAAATAGGGACTAAACCATCATTTTCTAATTTAATTGGGCTTTGACTCGAAAAAATTATTAAAAATCACGATTAAATAGATCTTGGAATTTTGAGCGTAATGGTGGAGATTAGAATTTTGAAATTCCTTCCTGATTTTTCAAAATTACATTATCAAATATTAAAAAAATGGTTGACAAAATAAAAATAAGGTTGTTATATTTTTTAATATTTTTCTTTCAAAATATTTTTTATAAAAAAATTTACTTAATATAAAATTTTCAAAATATTTTAAGGTCAAAAAGTCTCTGGTTGGTTCCTATAGTTAATTAAGGGTATTTTTGTCATTTTTGAAAAATTGTTTCAATAAATTTACGAAAAATTTCTAAAATTATTATTAATTATTCTAAGTACATTGATGACTTAAAAACAATTTTTTAAACACTTCCAACTATTTTTGTTTTTTAATTATGTTATTTAGCATTTTAAGGACAAAACAGTCATTTTATAAATTTTCGAACTCCATTTCCCAAAAATTATTAAAATCTAAACTACATACTACTTTCTAATATGAACATAATCATAGGGATCAATCTATTGAGATTTCCATCCGATTTTCTAGAAATAAATATAGAATAATTTAATATACAAAAATAAGAGTGTTGCATTTGGTAAGCCCTAAACAATTTATTCAATGGCCGAGACGACTTATAAAGGTTACATCAGCCAATGTATATTCAAATCTCATCTTAAGTTATTTTTTTATCTAATTACAAATTGAAATAACTTGATTGTATTTTATAACATTGTTTATATTTATTTTTTTTAGGATGTTCAACCATCTAAGAAAGATGTTTCACCTAAAAAATCAAAACCTGAAGTTGATCTGATGACACGCTTGTGGCGGGTGGTATCTAGTATGGGGACGGATGTTGTGCAAATAGATTAGGAACCCACATTCCTTGGTAGACCTAGTGATGTTGACCTATGGATCACCCCAAAAGATGTTTTGGAAATATGTACTGGGAATGACATGCTAAATATCTTAGTTCTACAATTATGATTGTTGTAAGTTTAATTTTTTTTTTTTTTGTAAATCTTTTAGATAAGCATCTCATTATTATAATTAACATTCATTTAAATATTTTAGGTATATGCATCGCTTCTGTCTCTCAAAATGGCAGGAGAATGTATGTGGATTTATTGATGCATTCCCTATTTAGAAGATAGGGAATAAGGATGAAGATTCTCAAGCTTACATTTAGAATTAGATGTATAATGGACGAAAACGGTGTTACCTAGCACCGTATTTGCATTGGTATGCACCAATTATTTCTCATCCAAATGATTTTAAATGATATTTGAATCTCATCACCTATATTGTTTTTCAATGCAGCTTGCACTGACAATTGCTAATTATTTGTCCTAAGGACAATGTTTTGGCCTTGTTGTGTTCGTTGAACAAGAAGCCCAACAAAGAATTGAAACAACTAGTAGAAATGTAAGTTTTTATTTATAGTATATTTCTTTCGTGCTTTGTATTATAATTTTGAAACCTATAACATACTTTGCATATCCATTTTTTAATCAGAGTCATGATCGGATATCAACATTGGTGGGTAGGCACGTGTCACTACGAAGGAAGCCTAGTTGGTTTTTCCCCTATGTAAGTAATTTACAACTGCATATTCAATTATAATTTGTAATAGTTTCTATAACTCATTTTTAAAAACAATTCTCATTGGTAGGCTAACAAACAAGTAGGGAGCTATGAGTGTGGATATTATGTAATGAAACATATGCTGACCATAGTTTCAACATATATTGTGGACTCATGGGACAAGGTAATATATTTTTCATCAAATTACAATAATACTTATGGTTTTTTACGGCTGATTGGGTAATGAATTTATCTTATATTTATCTTGTAGTTATTCATTGATAGGGAGCCATTCTCACATGAGGACTTGCTAGACATCTGCCAACGTCGGGCAACTTTCTTTCTTCAAATTAGTAATAAATAGTTTGTTTAGAATGTCTTTAGCTAGGCCAAAGAATAGTAGTTTTTTTTATTTTATCTGTTTCAAAGCATATTATGAAGTTTTGTTGGTTAAAGTAGGTTCTAACTAAATGAGTTGATGTATTGGTTGTTTCTGTGATATCTGTTCAATGGTAATAGGGTTAGTCGTATGACAAAAGAATGAAATTATTTAAAAAAAACCGTAACTGTTTAACTCAGTTGTGTTTCAACTGATTTTAAAAGTAACACTTTTTAAATTGGTTTAGTCTTAACTAATTTAAAAAGTGTACATTTTAAATTGGTTGTTGTTGCAACTGATTTAAAAAGTTTTAAATTGGTTTAAACAATAACTGATTTAAAAAGTGTTACTTTTTAAATCAGTTTCCCTCTGAACCAATTTAAAAAGTGTTTTTTAAATCAGTTCAACTTATGATTTAAAATGATAATACTTTCTATATCGCCTCTATCTAAATCGGTTGTAAAAACGATTTAAAAAGCCTTTTTTAACTGATTTAAAAAGTGTTTTTTGCAGTAGTGAATCTCAAAAACAACCGTAAATCGATCCAAAAAAATTAACAATCAATGAAAACCAAATTTCTTTGGATTTGTTTAGACCATTTTTTGTCATAACCAATTGGTTTGGATAAGTTTTTGGTTGGTGTTTACAAAACCGAACTGATATTTTCTAATACATGTATGTTATTATGCATTTAATATATAATTTCTATATGTTTTATTATGCTTTTTAGTGTTTAACTTATATTTTTATTATTATTTTTCATATATCCAACCAATGTAGCAGAACTGTATATATACTTTATTCTCCTTGACTTATATTGTGGATATATATGTTCGTATCTCCTTTGGAAATAGAAGTTTTAACCATGTTGTAGGATAATTAATCAATTGATCAACATATGTTCTTTTTATGCTTATTTTATAAATAATATTCAATATTTGGAGAGTAATAGGAAATTAAAATGCTGGCAATGACGTGTTAGTAAAAACCGAATCATCCAATCTAATCCAAATTGCAGTTTATCGAATTAGATTGAATCATAATTTTTTTAAGAAAGTAATCCAAACTGAACTGAATTGCAGGTTGCTTTTATTTTGGATTGGATAACTTTTTGTCTCAAAACTGATCCAAACCGATCTGCGAACACCCCTACTTTCTATGAGTTTTTAATGCGATATGAGTCTTTAGATCTATGCTTAATACTTTCCTTTAGTTGATCACCTTATAATTATTTTGTAATTCAAATATGCAATTGGGAGATTGGGATTTGAATCATTCTGATTTGACCATATATCTCATATGCTAGGAATGGAGTTTGAATGTATGCATCTGTTGTGATTTCTTGAATCTAGTGCTTGTTTTTAATTACGCTCGCATAAAGAATTAGGGTTTATAGTTGGTAATTAATAAAGGTTTGCTTGCCTTGGAATTGGGATAAACTAATTTAGTGAAATTAGGTGTCAATTGGATGATTAGAATAAATTAAGGATTGAATGAAATTACATTAGGGGATAATGGATAAAATTCCTAACCTGCTTATTTTTCTTATTAATTTCTTTTAATTTTTTTAGGACAATTTATTTTAATCTTAATTAAAATATAAAACCAAAAATATTTATCATTTTGTTGCTTGAATCCTTACTATTATTTCTTCATTCAAAGGGGTAATTATTGATTGCATTAGTTGTTAAACTACAAACTTCGTAGAGACGTTACTCATACTTATTTTTTATTGTTTGTATGATTGATACATATACCATATATCCAATTGTGCTAGTTCTTGGTGTATGTGTATATGAAAGAAATTTTTTCCAGTCTAATTAGATTTTTAAAAATATTTACTTAAATTAGATTATACAATTTGTAGAGTTAAACTTTATCTCTCCTTACTCTCTCAATTAAAACAATTTCTATATTATCCTTTTCTTTTCTTTGTATATGTATTTCATAGAATACTTCGCAACTAGCCAAAATTTTTTTCTTTTAAACATTTCAAATTACTTTATCATTATGTGTGTACTTATCTTGTTAACCACATATCTCTTTCGATCTATCGACTTTTATCTCTATCTCTAAATTGAATTTGAATAATATTTTAAAAGAAAATGTCAATAGTTAAAAATAGTCTCAAATCATAATTTAAATTATTCCTTGTAAATCCAAAATATAATTTATATATTTAAATATATTTATTTATTATGAATTTTAATCTACTCCTATATTTTAAATTAGAATACACAATTTAGAGAGTGAGATTCTCACTTTTCTCATTCTCTCAATTAGACATTCTTAGTACTCTCTTTTTTGGATGTTCATTTCACACATTATTTCTATAACTAATTGAAAAATTTCCTTCTCAACCATCTCAAACAACCCTCCTTTTTTATTTATTTGTATATTTGATTTCTTAATTGTCTATCCCATTCAATTTTCCATCTTTCATCTCTATTTCTAAATTGAATTTTAATAATTTTTTTAAAACAATTATAAATAGTTAAAAAAAAATCTTAGATCACAATTTAAATTGTTAATTGTGAATTCAAAATATAATTTATTCCAAAAATATTTATTTTTTATGAATTTAATATATTGAAAAATATTTATTTATTATGAGTTTTAATTATGTAAAAATAAATATTTAACATGCACTGTGCATAGACTAAAATTTTAGATTTTTTAAAGTGCCAACGTAAAAAAACTTCAATAATACAAATTATTGTAGTTACAACAATCACAAAATATCTACATTAACAAAAATTATGATCATTTTCTAATTTTTGGTAAGACATTAATTTTTTTTTTATCTTTTGAAAAAGACGTTAAATCTAATATATTGTAATAATTTTTCTTATTATATATTGATGTGCATGTTAATTTTAGTTTATTAATTTTTTTTCCCAATACATGTTAGTTGATCTATATTTTTTATTTTGTATTTCTACTATTTCTTGTAATCTACTATTTATTTTTTGTGCATTGCAAGGACCCCTAATTTAGTGGTATAAAAAACTTTGGTTATTACCTTACATTTAAAATTTAATGTCATTTTTATTTCTAATTTATATATTACTAATTTATTATTATTATTATTATTATTATTATTATTATTATTATTATTTTTACTGAAACTTATATTTTTATATTATTATCTAATTATACATATAAGTTAAAACAAAATTTTTGTATTTAATACGAGGAATGAGAAGATGTATATAAGTTCCAGATGTGGATACCCTAAGACTATGGTTGTTCATGAGTCAATTCAGTTCAATTCTGAGTGAAGATAAAATATGAACCAATCATTTATCTTTCATTTAGTTTGAATTTCCTCAATTTTTTTTGCACCAGCCGAACCAAACCAACCTGATTAAGAATGGGTTGGTTTGGTTTGGTTCAATCGTGTCACATGAAAAAATAACATAGCCTCTCATATGGCATTTCTAGGGATGTAAGCAAGTACGAGTTAACCTGTGAACTTGATCAACTTGATCTAATTTGACCCAATTTTGGTGGTTTAGTTCAAAAAATTGACTTGGCTCGATTTTTATTTACCCAATCCAACCTTATTTGGTTGGAGTTTCAGGTTATGCGTTTGTAAACCCGAAATACCCAACCCGAATAGAGCTTAATGTCCCTTTCTCCTTTTGACAATTCCCTGTGATCTCTCTCTTTCACAATCACATAAAGGTTTAAACTATGCTTCGTTTATTACAAGAAGCTCTTTCCTCTTGTCTCTTTATTCAAGTTAGGCTCTTCCTTTTGTTGTTTCTATGGTTTTTTACACTTTTTTCACTTACAAAAATGTGGAGGATATGTTCTTTTATGTATTTGCGATAAAAGAAAAAATTGTCTAGAGAAGATATTGAGACAGATGTACTCCAAGGAAGAGTTAAATCAAGTTTTGGTGTCTTCAACACTCACACCAATTGCACAAATCGCATATATGGAGGTGGTGGTGGTGGACTCGTTCTTCTATGTCCAATTAACATTTTGCTACCTAAGAAAGAACTTGTTGCACTCATCATTTTACTTGTGCATATAATACATTGTGTCCATTGGCTTGGATTTAATGCTTTGGGGGAGGTTGCAAGGGCAACGGAGGGGAAGTGGTGTTGCAAAGGATGAAGTACATTTCTTTTTTCTAATTTTTTAGATTGTTTTTAATTTTTTTTATTTTTCAAAATTTATTATTATTTTATTGCATGACCCAATTACCTGATTCAAACCAACTTGATAGAGATTAAATTGGTTTGGTTCGGGTTGCCTACCTTAAAATAGAGAACTTAAACCAATACAATCCATGCTATTCAAACCTAACCCAACAACATGACCTGATTACACCCTTTAGGCATTTCTACACTTTCTTTTAACTCATTAAACGAGTGAACTGTAAATTAAAAAAATTTGTTTGAAACATGCCATGCATTTATAAATTTTTAATACTAGAAAAACTCTTCTTGAACTAATAATAAAGACAACAAAAATAAATTAGTAAAGAAAACCTGCATTTGTTCTACAAATGGCATCACTTCATCCAATAGCTTTAATATTTAATAAAAACAATTATCAATATGAAACTCTCTGCAATTACATCTATTGTTGCAGATGATGCGTCTAAAATACCTTAAGGGTAAGCGTAACTTGTTGTGACAATAACAATAGGAAGTGAGTTCAGATGTTGTACCTAAGGGACTAATTGGCAAGTATCAGCTATGGGTGATTCTTATGTTGTTTAAGCAAGTGATTTTGAAAGAGGAGTCTTAGAATGATAAAGAGTAAGACAAGACAACTACAAGCAATACAAAATGCACTTCTGAAAATTCAATTGCAAAAAGGTTAGGGTTACGACTTTGCTTGTATTCTTAATTTCCCCCAATCCCAATTCTATATGAACCCTAAGTTAATATTCAATTACCATTCGACAATTGTTGATCATAAATTGCCTAATTCTTTCCCCAAACAAATCTCTCATTTGATCATTTAAGGAATTCAATTCAGAAAAGTAGGGCGCACAGAGAGGTTGATTGAAAATTACTAATTAATCTAATTGGAAATTTAGGAATAATGGTAAACCTAAATTCATTACCCTATAGGCCCACCAATCAATTGCGATTCAGTCACCATTCAATTAATTAATTCAAACAAGCCAAGATTAATTAGATCTCAGCAAGTAATAAAAACAATAAGGCAAGCCAATTGAATGATTAAATAGAGGAATTCATATAAAATTGGGGGTCAAAGGAGTTTTCAAGTACAACTTACACCGTAACCCTAATCAAGAAATCTAACTATCCATCTAGTTGGGAACGGTCAAATACATAGCAAATTGCATGAAAAAGAAAAAAGGGGAAGAACTCCTTTATAGGTGAGGGTTCTTGTTTCTTCTCTTCTTGCTCCTTTCGTGCTCTTGAGGTCTCTCAAGAATGCCTCTTACTAGCTTTACAGTGAACTCAGTCTAGAACACAAGATATATCTGTCACTTGTTCCTTATATCCCTTTTTATAATAACATTTCTAATTTAGGGTGCAACTTGACATGCACGGTTGTGCTTCGACTAGCATGACCATGCATCAACAGTCAAGCACAACTGTGCATTAGATTAGCATGGGCGTGCTTCCCATTCTAAGCACAACCGTGCTTAGTGTAACCAAGGTTGTGCTTCATATTTGAAATGGAGATTGTTTACAAGCACAGCCATGCTTCCCGAAGCATGGTCATGCTTCCTTCACGTTTAGCAGGGTGTACTTGGTGAGCATGCACGAGTGTGTTATCCCCTATGTTGTACATAAATGAGTAAACTACATTAAGAAAGAGTCAGGCTTTATAATAAGATTTTTTTTTTGGAGTAGTAGTTACGTATATACTTTGATAATAGTAATGTCAGCTTATAGTTGCATATTTCAACAACAATGTTGATGTTTCAAAATTCTCCGCAAAGACATGTAATGATTTATTGAGGAAAAAAAAATTAATAATGATAGAAAAGATTAGGCAGATTAAGATTAAAGAAATTGAGAATATAAATTCACTAATCTTCGAGCCAGCCATTCAACCATGATGAAAAATATGGAAGTGTATATCTACTAAAATCATTTTGCTTGATGAATTAAGAGCCACTGGGGAAAAAAATTGCTGGATGCTTGCACTTTAGGTTGGTGGATGAATTAATATTTTATTTTGTTTACAATTGTTATTTTTTTGTAATTTCTAATAGCAATAATAAAAAAAGGGTTAAATAGGTTGGTGGATGAATTAAATATTTTTTTGTTAATTTTTTGTAATTTCTAATAGCAATAATTGCATAAAAGCCAGACCATTGAGCTCAAAACAGGTTGCTAACCATTGCGCAAAGGTCGTGAAATGCTCATTTCTCAGCCTCCATATTTTGTTGGATATTTTTCCGTACTGGAACAATATTATGACAAGCCTTCCATACCAAATTTTGGCATTTTGAAGCCACTTTGACTTGCCAAATCTTCTTCCAAAGTGAGCCTGACGTTGAGCTTAATGAGCCGCATGGTTTTAAATTGTGGTCCGCAACTGTAATTGCGGTCACATAAAGGTTTTTGTACTCATTGCAACCACATTGCGACCACATTAGCAGCATTTTTCCACAATATCTTGTAATGTCAAGAATTGCAACGAAACCGCATTTAGAGCCATGAATGAGGGCTTTGTACTCGTCATCTTTGCAAGCGTTAATTGATATCCAGACTTCACAGAATAGCTGCCATCTTCCGAAGAATTCCATATTAAACAATCCTCAGTGGGGATGCACCTAAGCGGGACAGATAATATACCATTTGCAACATGTGTTTGAAATAACTCCCGAACCAGCTGTGCATTCCATGATCTTTATTCCTGACAAATAAGCGCAATAACCAGCATATCATCCTGTTGTATATCCGCCCCATGATTGGGAATCCGATTATCTGGTGTGTTCCGTAACCACCTGTCATATGCCATGCTCTAATGCTCAATCCATTTCTCACTCTCCAGTAAGTAACATCATCCATGATTTCCGTTGCCAAGAAAATACTCGCCTAGGTGTAGCTAGGCCACAGTCCCTTATGTGCCTTCAATACGCCTGTTTATAAGGGAAATATTTAGCCTTAAGCACTTTAATTTTGCCATATGTGAAGGAGTTAAATACTAAAACATCATATAATTAGTTGTCATGTGATAGATATTAGGCTTTACAGAAAACTAGCTGGTTGGGTGGAATTTAATATTAATAATATATTAATATAGGTCTAAATAAATTTTTATAATATGAAAATCTTTATTACTTTTGTATTTTTTTTTTCAGTCCTTTCTTCTTTAAACATTATAGTGGGTATAATAATACTATAATTTAAGTCATAAGTAAAAAATGAGTCTAAATTATTTGATAAAAAAAAGTGTCAACTAATATTACACTATCATTTCTCTTTTTCATTTATATGGATAAAATGTAGTGGAATTTAGATTTATATGGATGAATTTTTACCATTTTAAACATGATATTTTTTTGTTTCTTTTATGAGGCATCCCATCATGGTTCTTTTTAATGATCTTAAGGATGACAAATGACCATATATTTCTTGTAGTGATTCTATGTCATTTGCAAAATTGTGCATATGTCAGTTCAAAAGCTTGGGCATAGTTGATTATCTTTTGTTTGTGATACCCATTGAATTGAAGCTTCCAAGTTCTCAATTTGGCCTTACCCAGTTGGTTTAGAACTTCGTTTGAGGTGTACACCCTTAATTCCAGCAAAACACATCATATTAACATCTTCACCACCAAAAATATGCATTGGTTCCTCAATTTGTTTTATTTTACTAAGCAATACATTTATAAGTTTGTGATGACTAACTACCTTGACAGAGAGCAAACATGATAATGGGTTTTGGATATCCTATACCATAAGCTGACCTAAGTAGCACTTCCTTGCTAACAATTTTGTAAATTATATAGTTACTTGAGTTAAATAAATAATGTCAATATTGCATACATCCCAACACAAGAAATGCTAAGAAGGAAAATACACATGAGATATGGACAAATGCAAGGTTTATGGACATAATGGTTCCAATATTCATGTCATATAGGAAAAGAAAGATAGTAACTCAAAATTTGTTTGAATGTTATCTTGGTTTTGATTACGTACATGTTTTAAGTCATATATATGCTTGCAAAAAATGTGAAAACATTCAATTTTAATATATTATATATTTTGGAATTCAATTTAAATATACCTAAAAAGTATAATTTGTTGGTGCTTCCTTTTTTCTGAAGTTATGTTAAAGTCTTTAAAAGCACCTCCCTGCTACAAATTGAAACAACAAAATAGATAAGTAATTGATCAAAAAAGTCAAAAGGGAGCACATACAAATAATGCAAAGTTTTAAACTATCTAAATAACTTTAATTTGCAAAAATAAACATCCTCATTAGAAAAATATATAAACAAAGTTCATGTTGTCAATTTACTTTCTAGATTAATTCTCTTAAAATTAAATGTATTGTTTATTCATGTACTTTCTTACTACGATGGTGACTTAAACTCTTTTTTTTTTTTTTTCTTTTTACCCAATCGTATACATATAAACAGATAAAAACATTCATGTTACAAATATTAGGATTTTGTAGTGAGTGACATCTATACATCAGACTTAATAAATTTTAAATGAACATTTAGAAAAGTTGAGGTTTATGCCTTTGATCATGCAACCTATAAATTTTGCTGATATGTCATATAGGTCAAGGAAGCATTGCCATTTGCTAATATGTTAACTGAACAATGTAGAAAAGTAACAAATAAGAACAAAATCAATAGAAAGCTTGTTGATCCTACAAAAATATCAGAATTCTTTTTCTCCAAAAGAATACACCACAAAAGCTAAGATTTATCGACTCTGACCTTGCAATCTACAAATTTGCTGATATATCATATAGATCAAGGAAGCATTGCCATATGAAAGAAATGACGGTAGAAATTTAATGGGGTCTTTGACAATAAGCTAGTGGACATCATACAAGAAAAAATAGGTTTGGAGAATGTAATTTCTAATTCTTCCCTATCCAATATTGAGTTCAATTGATTACGTGTAATGGCAAAAACACACTTATTGTGGAAATGAGAGTTATGAAAGTTTTAATGTAGTTGTAATGACAATTTATTTTGAGTTTTAATGGCAGTTTCTATTAGCATAGGGTGTAATGGCACTAATTAAGGAGGTGAGAGTTATAAAAGATTTAATGTCAAATAATTGAGTGGGTAAGAGTTGAGACATGGTAAGGCCAATAAGAGGAGAGGTGAAAAATTGTAGGGAAAGAATGACTCGTAGGCAAAACATGTGATGTTGCAAGAAATAAGATATTGACATGTAAGCCTATTGTTTTGCAGTTTAAAATTTATATATTATAAATTGATAAATAGATTTGTGTATATGAAATTCAATCATTTTTTCAAACAAAAAGGACTATTATTTATTAACTCCTACTCTTAATAGCAAAGATCCTAAAATTTAGAGTTATATCATACTCATAACTAAAATATTAAATAATAACTAGTGTGTGCACCCGTGTAATGCGCGGATAAAATATGGGTAAGGTTAAAATAATTTGTATTAATTTAAAAAATATAAATATGAAAATTTAAAACATAATAAGTATATACTACTATTAGGAGAAAAATAAATAAATAAAAACAGAATATTAAAAAATAAAAAATGAATCATTAGACATCACCATATTTGAAAAAAGATATTAGAAGGAAATTAAAAAGAAATAAAAACAATATAGTAAAGAAATCAACAACAACTATAATTCTAAATTTGTCAAATGTCACCATATTCATAAGTATAAAAGATAAAAACATGTTACTAAAATGATACCAATATTTTTTAAAAGATAAAAACATATTACTAAAATGTTACCAATATTTTATCTAATATAATATTTTTAATATCTTAGCTTATCTAATATTTCTAATATCTTATCAAATCTAATATTCTAATAAAAAAGTAATAAAATATTTTATTTAATATTCTAATACACGTGGAAAAAAAATTTACTTTAATAAAATATTAATTTGTTTAAGTAATTAATAAAATAAAGATTACTTTAACTATTAAAATATATAAAATATAAAAAGATATGTAAGAAGCAGATAAGAAAATATAAATTTATGATCACCCATATTTATTTAATAAAATATTAATTTTTTTAAGTAATTAATAAAAGAAAGATTACTTTAACTAATAAAATATATAAATATAAAAAGATATGTAAGAAGAAGATAAGAAAAGGTAATCTAATATTCTAATAAAAAAAGTAATAAAATAGTTTATTTAATATTCTGATGCGCATAAAAAAAAGAATAGTTTAATAAAATATTAATTTGTTTAAGTAATTAATAAAAGAAAGATTAATTAACTAATAAAATATAAAAACATATGCAAGAAGAAGATAAGAAAATATAAAAAGAAAATATAAAATTTTGACCACCCATAATTATTTAATAAAATATTAATTTCTTTAAGTAATTAATAAAGGAAAGATTACTTTAACTAATAAAATATATAAAATGTAAAAAGATATTTAAGAAGAAGATAAGAAAATATAAAAAGATATTACTAAAATGTTACTAATATTTTATCTAATGTAATATTACTAATATTTTATGTAATCTAATATTACTAATGTCTTATTTAATCTAATATTTGGATAAAAAATAAAATTTTTTATTTAATATTCTAATAAAAAATATAAAAAATTTTATCTGACATTTTCATAAGATAAAAGAAGTAACTAAAATTGTGAATTACAGTTTGTTTTTAAAAGATAAAAACATATTACTAAAATGTCACCAATATTTTATCTAATCTAATATTACTAATATTTTATCTAATCTAATATTTCTAATATCTTATCTAATCTTATTTTTTGATAAAAAAAAGTAATAAATATTTTATTTTATATTCTGATAAAAAATTTCAAAAATAAAGTATATCTTTTAAACAATATATAATGATATTTTAATTATTTTATTATTATTTTTATTCATCTTGTAAATATCTTTATTTAGTGGTCAATTTTATATTGATATCTTTTAAAAATTTGTACACCACGTATCTGATTATACATTAATATAATGTAATATCCTATTTATTTTGTAAATATCTTATTTTTTGGGTGTTATGTGGATTATCATAATGATAAGAATATAAATTTTATATTAAAGGTAACTATTACAAAAATCACAAAAAAATCCCTAGGATGTCTTTGAAATTTGTTTCCATTTAATATCAATTTATTTTCATTTAATTAAATCCTTAATTTAGTGTGATTTCAATATTTTAAATTTGAATTACTTACCTTTAATTATTAAATGCTAATAATTTTTGCTTATTTCAAAATTTAATTGCCATAACTTTCTAGCTAAAAATCAAATCACAGTATTACCCATAATTTTGAGTTGAAATTTTCAGTTTTGTTAGACTCTTTGAAAGAAAAGAATTTCCCAATGTCTTTTGCTTTAGGTTATAAAAGAAAGATAAAATAAAGATTAATAAATATAATGTTTTCATCTGTAGTTGTTGTAAACCATAAAAATGTTAACGGTATTGCTCTAAATAATGTAATTAGTAATTTAAACACGTTAGTAATGTTAGTGATATTAGTAATTGAACATTAGTATAAAAAAAAGGTAATAAAATATTTTATTGAATATTTGATAAAAATTTATCTAACATTTCATAAGATAAAAGAATTAACTAAAATTGTGAATTATCGTTTTTTGTAACAGATAAAAAACATAGTGAAAACAAGTTATGCACTGACAGTGTAAAATAGTTTTACATTGTCATCCAATCACAAACTATTATTTATTGTAAGTTTGTTGACTTTTATAATAAATACTTTAAAATGGTAATTTTTGATTGGTTGACAGTGTAAAATTTTTTACACTAATAATGCATGGCTATTAAACTCAAAAACATATTACTAAAATGCTACCAATATTTTTTCTAACCTAATATTACTAATATTTTATCTAATCTGATATTTCTAATATCTAATCTAATCTAATATTTTGATAAAAAATAATAAAATATTTTATTTAATATTCTAAAAAAATATCAAAAATAAAATATAACTTTTAAATAATATATAATGATATTTTATTTATATTTTTTATTATTTTTATGCACCATGTAAATATACTTTTGTAAATATTTTTATTTAGCAATCAATTTTACATTGATATCTTTTAAAAATTATGTATATGTACCCTATCACAAATAAATAAATAATAAGTAAAAATAACAAAAAAAAAAAAACCCTAAAATGCCTATGTATTTCTGGAGAGTTAAGGCAATGCAAAAGAGTAAAAAAGAGGAAAAGTTGATACAAAAAACACCCCTAGTATATATAGGATATATGAGGGTATATGAATGACCTTTATGCAGTTTACTTTTTTAAAGGGTTAATGCGCAATTTCTGTTTTTTATTAGTTAATGCATTTAATAACATTTTGAAAAAGTAAATACATAAATTACAAAATAAATTGTCATAATTGTCTTTACTTTGGGCGGGAAAAATTTTCTCTCTCTAACAACAACTTTATAAATATTAATAGATAGATACTTGTCCCAAACTTCAAATTTATAAAATTACATATAATAACTTCTAATAACTTTTCCAGACTTTTCCTCTCAACTTCAAATCATAGACTTGATTAATTATTTTCAACATAAAAAATCAGAAAAAAAAACTCTTACTCGTAGTACTCATTCTGTCTTTAGAAAAGTTATCTAACAACCTCAACTTTTTATAATACCTTTACAAAATGTTATTCCAAATTTCTAATTTTTATTTATATATTGTAGAAAAGGCTTTTTAAATCGGTTAAAAAAGTTTTTTAAATTGATTTTACAACTGATTTAAATATAGGCAGTATAAAAAATATAATCATTTTAAATCGTAATTTGAACCAAATTAATTTTTTTTTAACTCGGTTATGGTGATAACCGAGTTAAAAAGTCCAGTGTTATAGTCACCTCATTCTCAAGCTTCCGCTGGCATTCACCACCAATAATCAACATTCTTAACATGCTTCATCTCCTCCCTGACGGTGCCGATCCTCATGAGCAACAACTCCGCGGTCTCGGTCTTTTGGCCCATGAACCTCTCTAGCAACGCCATCTCGCTCTCCGCCGCGACGAACACAAACAACACGTACTCTAGTAGCTTCTCGTGCTCCACCATCTCCAGAAACAGGTAGTCCTTCCTGTCGACCTTTGTGGAGTGTCAAGGGCGCATGGTGGCGGTGACGACGAAATGGAGGCAACGGTGGGACTCGCAGAGGATCGCGATGAGGGCGTCCTTGCCGATGTCGCTGGGGTCGCTAATGACAATGATGTTGGGGGGGGGGGGGGAGCCTAGGGAGGCTTAGGGTGCAGAGGAGGTCAGAGCGTTTTGCTTTCTCCAAGGTGGGAGGGAGGGAGGTTTTTGGGTGAGGGAGTTGAGAATAGTTGGGGGGAAGAAGTGTGGGGTTTGGGGGATTAGTGGAAGACGAAGAATAGAGGGGCATAGTAGTCATTCATGTTTTTTAAATCGGTTGATACCTAAACCGTTTTAAAATGTCTAGTAAATTTTAAAATTTAAGGTAGTGTGAAAACTTTTTAAATTGGTTGCATGAGAACCGCTTTAAAAAGTTTTTACTTAATTACAAAAATACCACCGCATTTTTTTTTTAAATTGAACTTGAAAAAATTTATTTAAATTCCTTTTTTAAAAACTGTTTTTTGTAGTATAATTATGCGTATTTTGAAATCTTACCTTTCGATTTAAAAACAATGAAATACTTTTCAAAATTTCTTCAACACTTAAGTTGAAATTTTCTCCAGTACCAACAAGAATTGTTATATTCCTTTTATGTAATAGTAACATATTTACACAAATCGTGTAAATGTTTTGTACGTAATCACAAGTGACATATTGCTCTATACAGTGTGAACAACTGGATATATAGCACCACCTATGACAAAGGGAAAATGTTGTAATTTAATTATTGACTTCTCTTATATCATTTTTTTTTCCCAAAGAGAGGCAAAGTCTCCTAATTAAACTTTCTTTTTATCATTTGAATATTACCAAATATTTTCCGAAATGTTTAATTCTAATCAAATATATCTCCAAACTTACCTAATACTAAATAATATTTTGGACAAAACTTAGGTGCAATTTCTTGAGTGCTTTTAGTGTCGTTCTCTAATTAAAATTGGAGTTTCGTCTTGGTAATCTGCATTGATATTTAATACATGTAGGTTATTGAGGTGAAACTCCAATTTTAATTGTAGAACAGTATTAAAAATAGCTAAGAAACTGCACCTAAATTTTGTCCTAATATTTTTTGTCGTAATATTTTAAAATATCATTTTGTGAATATATATAATAATGTATCTTGAAATAAATATTTCCTAAAGTTTCATCCTTATCTTTATTGGCTTGCTTGCTTGGGGCTAATATCTGCTAATTTAGAGAAGGAGATATATCATAAAATTGCGTTCTAGATTTCACGGCAGTGTTCACTGTTCAACGTATTGACATTAAAAGAAGGTTTCTAGAATCACTTGTGTCATGTTGGCCTAATCACGTTTTATATTTAGGGTGATTTGGCCTTTGGGACACTTGACCTGCCTAGATTTCCTTTTCTTTCTTTCTCAATGCAGGAAGGCTCCTTTTTTTTACTAATCATGTAATAAAATTATGTAAAAAATTGAAATTCATTTTTTCATAAATATTAATTAAATGAAACTTTATTAAAATTTATAAATATTAATGAAAAGAAAATATGCTCAAAGTATTTATTTAAAACAAAATCACGCAACAATCTATCATAAAAACATTCATTTCCTAAAATTGATGTTTTAGCTATATGCAAATACATATAATATCTTTAACTTTAACTAATTAAAAGCATTAGATCCTCAAACCCACGCACTTTTGCCCCGAAATTACCCACTTCTTACTATTAACCAGATCAAGTTCATTCATTTGTAAAACATATAATACAGCGACTGAGAGACATATTTACCTCTGCATATCTATCTTTAATAAAAGATTTTATAATTAAATATCTATTAAGTTATCTCCATATTCACGAATTTATCTTATATTAAACTCACTTTTCTTTTTTTTAGAGACTATAAATATCTTTTACCAGAAACAATCTTGCTTGAATCAAATAAGACTATTATAAGAAGTAAAGTTCTTCCTCCAAATATTTAACGCAATTACATATTTAGGACTTAAATTCAAGATTATTGGTTAAGAACAATCTCGCATCAGTTGATCTATTGACTTAATTTTGAATTCTAGACTCGATTTAATGAAAAATACCTACAAAAATTTGAAGCATTTTTCTAGTATATATAGTTATGTCTAATTATTTAATTAGATCGTGAGATGTACACCAAGTCGACTTCACATTGTTCCCATTAGTCGGAAAGTTCCCATCAAACTGTACATTTTTTTATACAAGATGATGGTAGTCTTACTTGGCAGGCTTGGTGTATTCCTATTAGAACATAATCCACAAGCTAAATGGCACATTATCCATCCACTCATAATTCAAAATGCCTAAGAATCTTGGCTCTTCCTAGCTTGTGGCCCTTGTTTATTGAATCCTTACATCCTAATTAATTTGCGAGAGATTTTTTTTTAATTTGTCGACAGTGGTTGACTTGTGCCGACTTTATATGCCATACCAAGCAAAGAGAGTTACACAGCTGCGCCATTACGTAGCAAAAGTTTCCCAATATTGAGCACTTATTGGATTCCTAAGTGGTGCACGAAGCTCTAGAGGTAATACTAATCCATGCGCATATGAATGTGTAACACCAACAATTGATGCATCTCAACTTGTCAAACAATGCTTGTGTGCCAGGTTAGGTTAGGTGAAAGCGTGGTTTCAGTTGAAAATTTGACACCAGAAAAAGTTATGGTGCAGTGTACCATTGCAGAAGGGGGTTAAGTGTTGTGCATGCCAGTATGATATTGTCTGGGTCTAGAGTGACACATAAGGTCTTCCAATATCTAAATATTCTAAAATGTAATGTAAGTATATATTGCATAAAAAAATAGATACATAATTTTATTAAAAACGATATATTTTATTACATTATGCGAATAAAATAATTTTAGTAAATCTCAAAAATATGTGTCATATTTTTTTATTTAATTTACTCTTTTGTTTGCTATCGTCTACCATTGATAAAATATCAGTCTCGGATTAAATTTTACATATATTTTTTTCTTTATTAATATATTAAATTTTATTTTTAATTTTTTTTTTGTAATTTGAGTTTTGATTTGTGTTTCTTAACTTGTCAAAAAAAAAACAAAAAAACAAACACTTTAAGTCTGCACATTATCATAGATTTATTACATGTTGATATGTTACAATGAATTGAAAATTCATTTAATGTGAATTTACAATGTAACACACACACAACAAAAACTAACAATCAAGAAAGTAATATTTTTTAATCACATGTCACATTTTAATTTGCATATAAAAAAGAATACATAAAATGAGATAGTGATTTCAATTTATTTATAAAAACAATATATAATAATATAGAAAATAAACTTGTTGCACATCTGTCTGGATCAGTTTTGAACTAACTGTTTGCACAACATAATTTTATGTTGTGCAACTGTATGCAATTATCCAAGAACCAAATATCTCCTAGGAATTTCACATTGCACATATACAGTTGTTGTTGGTGTTTTTTTTTTTTTTTTTTTTTATAAAAAAACACCACTGACATAATACTTCTACGGGGACTAACTTACAAAATTGAAAAAAGAAAAAAAACTCTCATGTTAATCAACTTTTGGGTCATTAATCTTATCCATTTATTTTTTAAAATATGAAATTCAATGATTAATAATGATTGACATCATGGTCTACTTTGCCATTGGTACGTGTTAGAAACTACCAACAAATTAGTCTCAATTAAATTTATAGCGACCGTCAAAGGACCAAAATTTGATTTCTTTTTAAAGAGAGTAACAGAACTTCTTTAAAGCATAGGCTTAATTGAGCTTTTGATTCTTGAAAAAAAATTGTGATTCTCTCATTTGGTTCTTCTTTTTTAATTTCTTTTAAATAAGCTTTTTATAAAATATTTTTTGTTATTAAATAATCCTTTCCATTTTTTTTTTTCATTTTTTATGCTTATTTGATTCCTCCCCATATCATGAGTTTATCATTTGGTCTCTTTGAATGGGTGATCAAATGAAAAACTCGAAATATTTAGGAGGATTAAATATACAATTGTGATATTTAAAAGAATCGGAAGAAAAATTAATTTTTACCAAAGAAAAAAGGAAAATTTCATAATATTTACATGGATCAAATGGAAACGAAATTATAAAAGGAGTATTTCATAAGGAAAATATTTTTGAAGAACTTGTTAAGAAAAAATTAAAAATAATACATTAAATAAAAAAATCACAAATTTTTTGAAGAAAAAAATATTTAAGTAGAAACATAAATAAACATAAAAGTAGAACAAAAAAATTGATAAAAACATTTAGCAATGTATCGGTGCTTATATCATATAATAAAATGTATTTATTCCTCTCTTCACGTTAATGCAGGAAAACGAAATTAAGTAGTCTTGATTTATTTGTTCATTTACGTGTGTAAAAGAAATCTTCCACTAATGAGAATTTTTTTCTTAAAACATGCCTACTAGTTCTTTATCGAGTTGCGGAGGACATCACTTTTGGGGGTTCAAATTCCAAACTTTATAGAAAATTTTCAATTACTGAGCCCAAACATGGCACTGGTGTCTCCGCTTATGAGTATTTGCAAAACTAGAAAATGTTCATGTTACGCTTTTCATAAAATTAGCAATTTTTCATTCACAATTAGTCTGTTGCGCATACTACACGGAATCCATCTATGTCCAATCGTAAAGGAAGATGAAGCTTCTTACTTTCTTTCATTTTCCTCACTTCCCCTTTCTTTAAGCGTCCATTTGTTCTTTTTATTTTTAAGCCACGTGACTATGAAAAAAGACAGTTTCAATATAAAAAATATTTACCTTGGGAAGGTTCTAACTAACATTGGGCTATACCAAAAAATATTTCTATTCCAAATAAAGAAATATATTCCAGAAAAACATTCTTACCCCAAAAATTGGAATATTGAATATTGTTTATAATGCTCTTTTTCCCTACAAATTAAGTTGTTAGCTTTTCCAAATAGTAAAGACAAAATATATGATAATTTTTTTTTTCCATACATTTATAAGTTACGTTACCCCTAAAAAATTGTGCATACTTACAAAGATTACTCTAGCACTTGAAAACTAGAATTCTACACAAGTTCCCCTTTGGGCGATGGAAATTTCTTCTTGTTACATTAACTACGCTTATAAAACAAGTATTACAAAACTTTAGATTGTGCCATTAAACTTTGCGTAACACTATCAAGATTGAAGAGAAGTTAAAAATGCACCAATGAACAAGTGATGTTGTGGACCAACCGTTTATCCCCACTACAAAGCCATGAAATGAACTGAATATTATGAAATATGAAGAATCTAATAAAAAAATTATGCAGAACTTCCTTTTGATCATATGATGCTGCAAGAATACAGACATGCTTATCTCTTATTAAATATTTTACAACTTGTGGGGTCATTGAAGACAGTTGCTTTGCTTATACCATTCTTTTTAGCAACTATGAAGCATAGAGAAGTCCTTTCAGATTATGTTAAATGTGAAAGTGGTCGATATTCTTGTAATCAAAGACAGATCAGAAAGCTCATGTTCCGCACCGTCATAATTAAGAACAGAACATTAACCACAAGATAATGCCAACACTCTTCATCTGTATTATGACGTTTGTCTTAGCTCAATTATACGTAAACTGTTTTATAACACATTGTCACCATAGCTCATTATGGTTATATAAATATAACATTTGTGGTAGCCTCCTTAAGCACAAAATATAGGAACCAAAACCTCAGAACATAAAACCATGCTGTCACCAAGCTCACACTTGGCTATTTTAATCCTCCTATTATCAGTTTCATTGACAGCTTCAGCTTCAATTGATGAAAATTTTATCCAATGTCTCAGCTTCTATTCTGATAAAGCAGCTCCATTTTATGCAACAATTTACACTCCAAAAAACGCTTCATTCACCAACATCCTTGAATCCTCTGCACAGAACCTAAGGTATTTGGTGCCTTCAGCGCCAAAACCTGAGTTTATTTTCACACCCTTGACTGATTCCCATGTACAAGTAGCAGTAATTTGCTCAAAGAAACTTGGTATTCATCTGAGAGTTCGAAGTGGTGGCCATGACTACGAAGGACTCTCTTATGTTTCTCAAGTTGAGAATCCTTTCATAATTGTTGATTTGTCCAAGCTTCGCACCATCGATGTTGATATAGAAGACAACAGTGCTTGGATTCAAGCTGGTGCCACTATTGGGGAAGTCTATTACAGAATATATGAGAAAAGTTCAGTTCATGGTTTCCCTGCAGGCCTTTGCACAAGCTTAGGTGTTGGAGGGCACATCACAGGAGGTGCATATGGATCCATGATGAGAAAGTATGGCCTTGGAGCTGACAATGTCCTAGATGCAAGATTAGTTGATGCCAATGGCAAAATCCTTGACAGGGAAGCCATGGGGGAAGACCTATTTTGGGCAATTAGAGGAGGTGGAGGAACAAGCTTTGGTATCCTTCTTTGGTGGAAAATAAAGCTGGTTCCTGTGCCAGAAACTGTGACAGTTTTCACAGTCACAAGGAGCCTAGAGCAAGATGCAACCAAGATTCTTCATAGATGGCAGGAAGTGGCACCCTATATTGATGAGGATGTCTTCATCAGAGTCATCATTCAACCAGCCACTGTTAGGAACAAAACTGAGAGAACTATCACAACATCTTACAATGCTCAATTCCTTGGTGGGGCTGACAGACTCCTCCAAGTCATGAAGGAAAGCTTTCCTGAATTGGGTTTGACTAGAAAAGATTGCCTTGAAACTAGTTGGATCAAATCTGTGCTCTATATTGCAGGTTATCCAAATGATACTCCCCCTGAGGTTCTACTTCAAGGAAAATCAACATTCAAGAACTACTTCAAAGCCAAGTCAGATTTTGTGAGAGAACCTATACCAGAGACTGGGCTTCAGGGATTGTGGCAAAGATTGCTGGAAGAAGATAGTCCCTTGATGATTTGGAACCCATATGGTGGAATGATGAGCAAATTTTCTGAATCTGATATTCCATTCCCTCACAGGAATGGAACACTCTACAAAATCCAGTACTTATCTCTTTGGCAAGATGGGGATAAGAATGCCTCAAAGCATATAGACTGGATTAGGAAGCTTTACAACTACATGACTCCTTATGTGTCTAAGTTCTCAAGGGAGGCATATGTGAACTATAGAGATCTGGATTTGGGAATGAACAAGAAGAACAGCACAAGTTACATACAGGCAAGTGCTTGGGGCAATATGTATTTCAAGGATAATTTCAACAGGTTGGTGAAAATCAAGACCAAAGTGGATCCTGATAATGTGTTCAGGCATGAGCAGAGCATCCCACCACTTCCAATTTCAAGTATGAGGCTAAAAGACAAGAAGTGCAAGACCTGGGAATGAGGCTCTGTGTCGCTGGAGTCATTGGGATGGTTTCTATAAATTTGTTATGGGGTTGATTAGCTAATTTAGATGAATAAAGGATACATTTGGATTTTGTTCTGTTTTTGGTCATTTTAATGTTGTAAAACACTGTTGAAAGGCTTAATCATTGCTGTCTTTGTGGTTGTGTATGTGATAAGATTACAGGTGATAAGTGTTGTTTCGCTAGCAAGAGCTGTGTAACTAGTAAGGATCCAACTCTCTTAAATACGATACTAAAGTGTGACACATGGAATGCAACTTATCAATCTAGTCCTGCTTCCCTTCCAAAACATTCATAGTCTATCAATCTCCTCAAGCAGAATGTTGGAGTTTGCTCATATTTTTCTCATGTTTTTATGCAATTGATTGGTGTTTACCGTTCGAAAGCTCGTATAATGTGCAAACTTGGGGTTCTTTCTCTTGGAATAAGAAACACCGAAATAAGCATACCAAAGCAAAAAAAAAGAAATTATTTTACTTCTACTATCTGGATTACGTTCATTATAGTACGATCATTTTTTTAAGAGACTAAGACACCAAATTGAAAACCTTTTCATTTTTTTATTAAATCATTGATTACATTGATAAACAATAAGAAGTCATATTTAAGTGAAATTAATCACTTTTACTTATCATATTTATGTAAATTATAAGTAAAAAAACAGTAGAAACTAAAATGAACAATGCACTAGCAATAAATGTGAGAATATTCACTTCCATAATCTCTATTATGTTTTATTTCTCTTAAATTTCCAATAAAAATATTTGGGATTTAATCCCATAGAGATGATAAATCTTTCATCAATAAATTCAACAATGGTATAAATTAATTGTTATAATTTCATTAAATTTTTAAAAAGTTACTTATTGTTTGATGGAAAAACCGTGAACACGACCTGAATATGGTAAAGCAATTTTCAGTCAATGAAACTAGAACCAACATGACAAAGGGCATGGCGAATGCGGAACTTCGGTGGTGGTTACCTGTAGAGATTTTGATGCTTAAGTCAATATTGGAAGTGGTGAGTGAAAAATGAGGTTAGATTTGTACCTGCTAGGTGAAGTGCCCTTATATAACATAGTTTTTGGTTGGAAAGATGTAAACTCATTGGCAAGCATACCAAATCATGCAAGTAGACAATGATAAGTAAGAGTACTGTCTCGCAGAGGACTTGCGTAATGCTAAAATTTTCACACATTTTTTCTATTTCAAACAATATTAACAAGACTTAGAATCTTTATGAAGCGGAAATATAAATGAAAACAGGTAAAGTAACAAGAACACAATAAAGTCTTTTTGGTATTTTTACGAACATGTAGAAGACATAAAATAGATTGAAACCAATAATAAAGAGTGTTGGGGTTTGACTTCACTAAACCATCCTCTTATGCACAACAACGTTACCCATTGAGTTTATGCTTCACTTATTACCATCAAACCATAAAATCATTCAAACCCTAGTTTCGTAGTAGAGTGAATCTAAGTTTCTTATTTAAACTACCAATCCCTTGATTAGCTTACCTAACTAACTTGCTTTAAGAAAATAGGTTAAACTATGGCTAATAAACCATGTTCCATTCTTAGACACAAGATTTATTAGGTGCTCACTTCAGTTCTAGAAAAGAAAATGTTTTCCAACAACATTCAAAATAAGAAAATTATGCTATGGAAGATCAAACCACAATAAGCATTAAGCATAAAAGTAGAGGCACTCAATAGTGAAATATAAAATCAATAGATAACTTAGAAAGTATACATGAAAGTAGATTCAGTTACATTAAACCCCAACAAGGGTAAAACTAGCTACTGATGGAAGAGAGAGGTAGCAAAAATGATGTAGAGATGAAGATGGATTGAAGGGCTATAAGTAGCTTCCTAAGTATCTCACAATGCTTCCCAAAATTGCAGAGAAAGTTAAAGAATGAAGAGAGAATGAAAATTTAATGCTTTTCTCGTGCTCCTCTTCCATAAATTCATTTATCATGCCTCTTAAATGATCTGGCATCTTTTCGCTCAACTAAAGTCATTCTTGCTAAGCAAATCCCTTTGATTTTGAAATTAGGGCACAAATTTTTCTTAGCGAGAAAAGTACTCGCTAAGCAAATTCTATGCAATCACCTTGCTTAGCGAGGTCTTCCTTTAGCTTGGCGAAATTCCCTTTTAGACAGCTCTAAGCATTTTTCGTCAAATCTTGCAAAAGAATGTTAACAAATCAATAATAAAATGCCTTAAATCCATGAAGTCTATCTATTGATCCAAATTACTTACAATTGCTAAATTTTGAGGCCAAACAAAGTATTAAGTTAATTAAAAGAAAAAACAATTGTATAAATGTACACCAAAAAGGTATGCATAAATGCAATTTATCACTCCCCCAAACTTGCAACTCTATTTGTCCCCAAGCAAAAGTATACATAGATATATGTACATCAACCCAACTAGCATGGATTAAGATTAATCACCACAAATGTTTCTATCTTTTTGTGATCCCTAACCAGCTATTTACAAAGCAATGCATCATGCTAGTCATATACAGTGGTGCCCATAAAAAAAAAAAATGATAACCAAGATGTAGAGCAAATGAATCCACAAAGGGTTAATGGAAGTGGCAGAATGATCTATTGCATAAATGTTTCCCTCTTGGCAAGTATACCAAGTCGCACAAATAGCAAGGGTGAATAAGAGTATCGTTCCCTCAGAGACTTAGCTTAATGCCTAAAAATTCCTAATTTTACCATTATTTAGACGATTAAATGGAATTTCAATCTACCTCTAAGCATGCAAATTTAAGCTTTAACACTAAAATCAGAGAACTAGCAATTTTTCTCTTTTTATTTTGAAATTTAGAAGACAATAGAATTAAAAAGAGTTCTTGCAAATATAAAAACTGTTAGGGGTTTAGTTAGTCTAAATATCCATCTTATGCTCAAAAAGATTATTTATTTAAATTCCAAATTTCAATGTTAAGAAGAGTCTACACAATTACTTATAATTCATTCTCTTAAGCACACAAGTGCATCTAGGCAAGTGTGTCACTCAATCACACCATTAAAAGCATACAGTTCAACTTTGATCTTCATTTCATATATCACACTTTACACACATGCATACATCGCAAGGATATTTATTCGAGTTGCAACTTGGTTGAGTTATAAGCAACATTGGTTTTTTAGGATAAACAAATTGTGCCAAGGAATTAGAAGAGCAATGCGACATTGAATGAACCTTTCATTCATTCCCTCCTTTCTTCAACCCTTTTGGTGGAAAAATCCACACAAGAAACATCCCAACCTTATTACAATAAGTTGGTATACAAACTCAGGAGATAACTTAAGTTTATTTTTCTTTTCCATTTCATTTTTAATTTCAATTTCATGCATTTTTTTCCCGAAATATAAACATTGAATAGCACAGAGCACATGCTTGTAATTTCCAAAGTTATATTCCCCTCTTTACAATGTACCTTACTCCCCTAAATTTATATGAAAACCCACCAAACAAGATTGCTCTCCTATCCCTAAGTTTTGGGAGGTAATATTTTTGTTTTATCTTTAAGCTCAAGGGTTGCACACAAAAAGAATTCAATTCAAGCTCAAGGGGGTTAACCAAATTGAAGAGGAGTAAACTCTGGGTTGGCTTTTTGGCTCACTTGGCTCACAAACAACAAACATACCTTGATCATATTTATATAAGCATGTGAAAAAACAATCACTGAGAATCAAGCAAAATCAACTGTATAACTTGAATGGCGACGCTCAACAAAGGATATTTAATTATGGCTCAAACATTCACATGGTTATCGGCACAAGCATTCATTAGCTTTCACAATGTCATGGCACAAACATTAACCACATGGAAAACTGCACAACCACAATGCATATAACACTCACACAAATTGCATCCAAAATGGTTAAATGCAAAAAATAAGCAGGGATCATGCAAAGATAATTGAAACACATCATTGCATACTAAGTCCACATTGTCATGCCATGTATTCCAATCAAACAAACCTAAAAAGTGACTAAGTTACTGAAGCTGGAACTAAACTAAAACTGAAATACTAAATACTAAATGCATAAACTAAATGTGCGAAAAAAATAGATGTGGTCCTATGTAGAACAAAAGTAGCTATAGAGGGAGGTCAAAGTCGTCCTTTTGAGATACTCATTCTATGTCCATATCACCACTAGCTGCCTCCTACCCTGCCTCATCATCAGTTGCTTCACCTCCCCCCCAAGATTAGGCAGGTCCCCAAACTTCACTAGCCACTACATGTTAGCAAGAAACTACTCATTTGCTTTAGTAGAAATGTGCAGTGCAAGACCTCAAAAAGCATTCAATAAGGCAAGTTGTCTACAATGAAGAGCAATATTCTCCTGCCTACAAAGTAAAAGTTGTTGTGCACTCTGGGAGGTATGAGATAGAGGATGTGCCCTAGGTGGAGAACCATCATCCTCTACTTCATTAATGTAGTTCTTCTTAATGTATTTGGTAGAGAGGGAGGGTCAAAGGTGGGTGATAGGTTAAAACACCCATCTCCTTCTCTTAACATAACATGGTGATCAAAGTGAGAAAGCCTAACTTGGCATTATCGCCAGAGTTGGTTGTTTGACTAATGTGGAAGGAAATGATGGAGCCAATGTCAATGTCCATCCTAGCCAAAATGGCATAAATAAAGCGTGCTCGCGGAAGGGTGAAGTTAAATGTATAGGAGTTAGGATCCATGTTGGAGAAGAGGAAGGTAGCCCATATCTAAGTGATAGACCGCATATGCTTTCAGACTATTCTTAGTGGCTCTCCTTATGATTCCTCTCCCAACCCTTCCAAGAATGCAGAGTAGTGAGGCTACAACATGATCATTAATAGGGTCTTTCCTGTTAATCCATTGGTTAAATTCATAGTCCCCCGCATTAGGTTTTTTTTCAGTATACAGTAGCTAGTTGGTGGTCTTCCCATTATACTTGAGGTGCACACCTTTAACAAAGGATTTCTTGCCTGTTGCTCCAATTGCCTCCAAGACAACATTGGCATAGAACTCCTTGATTATGCCCTCATTAATGAAGTTGAGCAAGTTAGCCAAAGTGTCCCATTTCCTCTTAAAGATCTCAGACTGGAACTTTTCATATTCGCCTTCTTGGAGGCAGACTTTTCTTTCAGACAAGATGCCCTTCCTTTGCATCTAAGCAAATCTCTACTCATGGAACTCAGATAAGAACTTGTGGTCAAATGCAGGTGGAGGCTGTGATGGTTCCTCTACTTCTAGGGCCTTTCACTTTCCACCTATAGGCTTAGCAGCTGTCTTGGGAGCCTGATGTGGAGGAGCCATCTGCAATAAAAATACGACAATAGGATACATAATGCCGCAAGATTATGTCAAATAAAATAGTTATACTCAAAATAGTAATGTAGAAATTATAGAAAGAGTAAACACACATAGCAATAAGGGTTAGCTTCGCTAAGCGAAATGGCATTCACTAAGTGAGTTCAAAAAATTGTATGTACAAATAAAACAATTCGCTCAACAAACTCGTGGGTCGCTTAGCAAACTAATGTAGGGCTTTTTGGAATAGCATATTTCATTGACCGAATCCTTGGGTCGCTCAACAAATAGGAATTGTGCATTATAGAATGATATAATTCATTTAACAGACCCTTAAGTCGCTCAACGAGTAGAAAATAAGCATTCTAGAATAGAAGCTTTCTACAAACGAACCCTAGGGTCGCTTAGCAAAACATGTTTTGGGTTTGGTCTTAAACAAGCTAAATTTGCTTAGCAAATAACATGGTTCGTTGGGCGAAGTTCATACGAGCAACTAGATCTTCAAACAGGTATGAATTTTGCTAAGCAAGATAAGGGCTCCCTAGGTGAAAATGCCTAAATATGCAGAAAGTGGGTGAGGTGTTCTAACGAACACCTTGTAGGCACTTGGTAAACACTCAAACATATCCCCTACCCTAGAGTTTAAACACATGAATTCTATAATCAACCAAATAAAACATACTAAAACAATTACAAATAATAGAAATAACTACTAAAACAAAAGAAACTCATTACAACAACTAAACACTAATAAGCCTATGAACACTAAAAATGAGCAATTGACCAACAAATAAAGGAGAAATAAAGAAAAGTAAAATGTGGGAGTAAAATAAAATACAAAAAAGGTTGAACTTACTAGAAGAAAGAAATGGAAAGACTTGGATGTAATTGTGTGCACAAGAATTGTGGGTGAGTGTAGAGAGAATGTAAGTATAGAAAGAGTGTAGAGAGTAAATATGAAAAAGGGTTTGTTAGTTACAAAAATAAGAAGGTGTGACCCTTCCTATTTAAATCCCCTCACTGTGCAAATATGAAAATTTGTGAAGCAAATAGGAAGCCCAATAGGCACAAGACAGTAAGTGCTCTCACTCAGTGAACATCAATATTCGACAATTCAAGATTTGAATCTCTTTTTACCCTTTAAGTGTAAGTTAATGAATTTGCTAAGGGGCTTTTGGAGTTGCTTAGCAAAATGTTTGAACAAAATCACATCGAAAAATTCGCTCAATGAAATGAAATGGCTGAGTGAATTAGTGTACCATAGAGAGCCACAAATTTGGTTCAATTAGAATCACTTAGCGACCATGTGATCGCTAGGCAAAATTATGCACAAAAGAGAGTAGTTAATTTTTCTAAAACATGTATCACTAAGCAAGGGTGCCCTCGCTAAGCAAAAATTACAGATCCTTAATTCTAAAGTTGCAACTTTTGATCTCACTCAGCGAAGAAAATCCTTGGGAGGAGTGTAGTGCAAATTTTTGCTTAGAGAGAGTGAATTAGACAATCCATTCCTGGTAAACTTTTTCAATGCAACCAATTTAATGGTGGACTCGTGGACACACAAGCGGTTCAAAATGCACACATGTAAGTTCAGCTAAACATCCATCAATGCAGCACACATCCATTATCATGTATCACCAAATACATAAACATACAACAATCAATAAGAACAGGAAAAAAGAGTCAGAAAGTTGGGTTGCCTCCTAATAAGCACTTCTTTAATTTCATTAGCTTGACGGACCAAAGGGCCTCAAAGATCTTTGAAATGGATGACAGTGGTGAGCCTCTAAACCTCACCACCAAGATATGGCTTGAGCCTCTGGCCGTTCACCACCCTACTTCTCTTTGCTTCAGGTTCTTCTAGCTCTACTGCTCCATAAGGCTTGACTTCCTTGACCAAGAATAGGCTAGACCACTTAGATTTGAGCTTCCTGGGAAATAGTTTTAGCCAGGAGTTGAAGAGAAATACTTACTGTCTTGGCTGAAACTCTCTCTTGAGAAACTTCTTGTCATGGTAAGCTTTGATCCGTTGCTTGTAATGCTTAGAGGACTCATAGGCATGAAGGAACATTTCTTCTAACTTATGCAGCTATAGGGCTTTTTTCTCAACCGGTTGAGATGGTTCAAAATTGAGGAACTTGAGAGCCCAATAGGCTTAGTGCTCCATCTCAACTAGTAGATGACAAGCCTTCCTATACACCATTTGGAAAAGAGACAATCCACTAAGTGTCTTGAATGCAGTGCGGTAGGCCCATAGAGCATCATCTAACTTTTTCAACCAATCCTTCCTAGAAGGTACCACTGTTTTCTCAAGAATTTTCTTGATCTCCTTGTTTGATACTTCAGCTTGGCCATTTGTTTGCAGATGGTATGGAAAGTCCACTTTATGTCTCACACCATAATGCTCTTATACCTTTTGAAGTTAAGCATTGCAAAAGTGTGACCCTTAATCACTGATTAAGACTCTTGGCATACCAAATTAGCAGAATATATTTTTCTTGAGAAACTTGATCATAGTTTGGGCATTATTCTTCAAAGTGGCTACAGCTTTTACCCAATTAGACACATAATCTATTGCCACAAAAATATATTCATTAGAGAATAATGAAGGTAGGGGACCAAAAATATCAATTCCTTAACAGTCAAATACTTTAACCTCTAGTATGTTTTGCAATGGCATTTCATGGTACTTGGAGATGCTTTCGATTCTTTGGCATTTGTCACAACTTTGAGCGTGCACATGAGCATCTTTGAATAGAGTAGACCAAAAGAAATTAGATTTGAGGACTTTTGTAGCTATCCTCTCCCCATTGTAGTTACCACCACCATAGGGAGAGTTGTGACAATGCCATAATATGCTATTAGCCTCCTTTTGTGAAACACATCTCTTTAGCAAATTGTCAACTCCAATCTTGAAAAGATAAGGACCATCCCACATATAGTAGTTTGCATCCTGAAGGAACTTTTTCTTCTGGTGTCAATTCAAGTCTTTAGGAATAATTTTGGTTGCCTTGAAAATTTCCATATCAACAAACCAAGGTTGCTCCTTCACCAAAAGCAAGGTTTCACCAGGAAATTCTTCTTTGATCTCCTTTTCTTGTGTGGTCACCTTTTCATTCACCAAATGGCATAGATGACTAGTTACCAAATTTTCACTCCCGTTTTTGTCTTTAATTTCTAAATCAAACTCTTGTAACAAGAGAATCCACCGAATGAGCCTAGGCTTAGAATCTAGTTTTGTGAGGAGATATTTTATGGTAGCATGGTCAGTGTAGATGATGACCTTAGAACCAAGTAAGTAGGACTGAAATTTCTCTAAAGCATGCACTTTAGTCAGCAACTCTTTCTCTGTAGTAGCATAATTTAATTGAGCATCATTTAGCACCTTATTGGCATAGTATATAGAGTGAAAAATCTTATTCTTCCTTTGCCCCAAAACAACTCCAACTGCATAGTAACTAGCATTACACATTAGTTTAATCTCTTGACCTCAACTTAGAGCCACAATCATAGGTGTAGTGACTAATTTCTTCTTCAATGTATTAAAGGCCTTCATACATTCACCATAAAAATAGAAAGAGGTGTCTTTATTCAATAAATTGTATAAGGGCTTGGCTATCTTAGAGAAGTCTTTGATGAATCTTTTATAGAACTTTGCATGACCAAGAAAGCTTCTAATACCCTTGACATTGGTAGGTGGTAGCAACTTTTCTATCACATCAACCTTGGCTTTGTCAACTTTTATGCCTCTTGCTGAGATCTTGTGCACTAAAACAATTCCCTCTTGAACCATAAAATGACATTTCTCCTAGTTCAAGATGAGATTTGTTTCAATGCACCTAAGCACAAATCATAAGAAGCGTTAAAAACTAAAAAGTCATCCATGAAAACTTCAATGCATTTTTTCACTAAGTCTTAAAAGATAGCAAGCATGCATCTTTGGAATGTTGCCGGTGCATGCATAATCCAAACAACATCTTCTTGTAAGCAAACACTCCAAAAAGGAAAAGTGAAGACTGTCTTCTCTTGATCTTCCAGGTTAACCACAATTTGGTTGTACCTCGAATAACCATCTAAAAAGCAATAAGAAGCTTGGCCTACTAGTCTTTTCAACATCTGATCCATGAATAGAAGTGGAAAGAGGTCTTTTTTGGTGGCTTTGTTGAGTTTTCGGTAATTGATGCACATCTTCCAACCGGTGACCATCCTAGTAGGGATCAATTCATTCTTCTCATTCATAACAATGGTCATACCAACTTTCTTTGGCACCATTTGAATTGGGCTCACCCATGCACTATTAGATATAGGATAGATGATTCTTGCTTTAAGAATCTTTAGAACATCCTTTCATACAACTTTCTTCATGGTAGGGTTGACCCTTCTTTATGGCTGAGCTACTGGTTTGAAATCCTCCCCCATCATGATTTTATGCATATAATAGGATGGGCTAATTTCTTTTAAGGTAAAAAAAGGACCATCCAATTGCTTCCTTATTTTCTTATAGCACCTTTACTAGCTTCTCTTCCTCTAATTTGGATAAAGAGTTACTGATGATCACTAGTTTCTCTTCATTGTTTTCAAGGAACACATACTTAAACTAGGGTGGTAGCATTTTGAGCTCTAGCTTGGCCTTCTCCATTTCACCTTTAATCTTCAACTCTTCAATCTATGTCTCACTTAGTGGAATCTCCTTGATTGTGTCCAGTTGTTCCAAATATCTTCAATTTCTTTCTCCTTCTCCTCACTAAGATTCTCTAGAGTTTCTTTCAAATCACATTTGAGAGGGGTGGGAGAATGCAGTACTTCTAATGATTTCATCTAAGACATCCACTTCAAAATAGGCTTCTAGTTAGTGGGGTGACTCATGGCGTCAAAACATTAAAGGTCACTATCTCATCTTGCATTCTTATCTCCAATTGACCATCATCAATATCAATGAGCACATGGGTGGTCTTTATAAATGGTCTTCCAAGGATAAGAGGTACCTTAGAATCCTTTTCCATGTCCATGACCACAAAATCTGTTAGGAATATAAACTTGTCTACTTTTACAAGCATATCCTCCACCACTCCATGAGGATACTTAATGGACCCATTCGCTAATTGAAGAGTCATTTGGGTAGGTTTCACTTCAAGGTCTCTAATCTTCTTAAGCATAGAGAGGGGCATAAGGTTGGTGCTAGCCCCTAAGTCTAGTAAAGCCTTCTCAATTGCTAAACTTCCAATGGTAAGCGGAAGTATAAAGCTGTTAGGATCCTTAGATTTTTGTGGCAACATCTGCATGATTGCATTGCACTCGACCTCTAGCTTAATAGTTTCCTCTTCAATGAATCTTCTCTTCTTAGTTAAGAGTTCTTTCATAAACTTGGCATAGGTTGGCATTTGCTCCAAAATCTTTGAGAAGGGAATATCGATTTGCAACCTTTTAAAAATATCCAAGAAGTGAGCAAATTGTCGCTCCTTGTCCTTCTTAGATGGAGCATGTGGATAAGGTAGGTGTTGGGTGGGAGGGGTTTTTTGTGTCTTCTTCTTCTCTTTAACAATTTGGCTCTTGACTTAGCCATAGGAGCATTTTTTTTCTCTTAATTTCTCCTCCTCATTCTCACACTCACACTCACTTTCTTTTTCTCCATTTTTTGAAAATTTCTCTTTCTTAATTTGCTCACTCTTTTCTTCTTTTACTCTTTTTCTTTTAAGCTTTTTTTTTTCTTTTCTCACCTCTCTCTAAACCAACCTCCTTCCCACTCCTTATAACAATAGACTTGCAATGCTCATTGGGATTGGTTTGGGTGTTGGCAGAGAAATTTCCATTAGCTTGCTTTGCTAATTACTTGGCCAATTGACCAACTTACATCTCTAGGTTCTTTGTAGAGGCCTCGGTGTTCGTTTGATTTGAGATAGACACTTGCATAAATTAAGTCAAAATCTCCTCTAATTCAGATGTTCGGTTTTGAGGTGTTTGTTGTTGAGGTGGTGGTGGCCTATTTGAGGGACAAACATCTTGCCTCCAACCAAAGCTAGGATGATTCCTACAACCTTGATTATAGGTGGTGGAATAAAGATTACTCCCTTGGTTGGCTTGCCTCCCATAATTCCCTGCATAGGTAACTTCTTCTCAAGTGCTTGGGGAAAGTTCAATAACCATTAAGATGGCCTTCTCCACAAAAATCACACCTCAACAATTGTTGGTATTGAACCAAATTGGTTTGTATGGCTTTGAGTTGTTAAGGAAGTTTAGCAATTTGCTTGGGGATAGCCTCAATTTGTTGGATCAATATCTTGTTTTGGGCTAGAATGGCATTTTGAGAGTCCAACTCCAAGACTCTTTTTTTCCTTCTTCAGTGCAACTCTACCTTTATCATGTTGGATCAAGTAATTATTAGAGACCATGGCTTCAATAAGAGTTAATGCTTCATCCACTGTCTTAGTATTCATGGTTCCACCCATTGAGGCATCAAGCATGAGCTTATCATGTGGTCTCAACCCATTATAGAATGTTTACATTTGGGTGAGATCATCAAAGTTGTGGTTCAGACAACTCCTTAGCAAGTGCTTGAATCTCTCCCAAGCATCACAAAATGGCTATCCTTCCTTTTTGGGCAAAAGTGGTGATGTTAGTTCTTGCTTGTAGACAACAAGAATATGGAAAGAACCTTTGCAACAACTTTTCTACGCCATCCCACTAGGATTGGAGCCAAGCTTTAGCTTTACCGGTCACGAAAAGAAGAAAAGCATGGAGACAGATAACTTCTTTTGAGACACCATTAATTTTCATTGTATCACACAACTCATAAAAGGTTGAGAGGTGTGCAGTAGGATCTTCATGATCAAAATTGACAAATTGATTTTAATGCACTGGATTAAAGAATGTCGGCTTCAACTTGAAATTGTTGGTGGTGATACGAGCCCACATTATGCTACAGTAGTGCCATGGCCCTTGAGTGTAGCCATAGCCTCCAAGCGTCCTCCTAGGTGGTTCTTCACCTTTTCTGGCCATATCTTCTACTACTTGTGGTTGGCTTGATTGAGAGATTTAGGTTGAGTTAGCTTTTTCTTGTTGACTCCTTTGCTTGTCTAGCTCCTTCTGCTTCTTTGTCATGCAATTGTTTGTCCAGGTGGTCCTTTCAATTTTTGAGTCGAAGGCAAGTTGATCCATCAAAGTTTTACCTAGCATACACAAGAAATAGCAAGACTAGAACACAAGGGTTAGCTCAATGCAAAGGACAAATAATAAAATATAAAGAATGAATAAAGAATAAGAAAGTTTAAAATAACAAAAATGTCAAAATGCCTAGTATTGAAACGTAAGTCCTAACAATGATGCTATAAAACTTGTTAACTTCTTGGCAAGCATAGCAAATCATGCAAGTAGACAATGATAAGTAAGAGTATCATATCCTAGGGAACTTGAGTAATATTAAACTTTTCATAAATTTATGTTATTACAAATGATGTTAACAAGACTTAGAATCTTTATGTAGTGGAAATATAAATGAAAACACGTAGAGTAACAAGAACACAATAAAGTCTTTTTGGTAATTTTACGAACACGTAAAAGATGAAAAATAAATTGAAACCAATAGTAAAGAGCTTTGGAGTTTGAATTCACTAAACCATCCTCTTATGCACAACAACGTTACCCATTGAGTTTATGTTTCACTTATTACCATCGACCCATAAAATCATTCAAATTGTAGTTTCGTAGTAGAGTGAATCTATGTTCCTTGTTTAAACTATCAATCCCTTGATTAGCTTACCTAAGTAACTAGCTTTAAGAAAAGTAGTTAAACAATGGCTAATAAACCATGTTCTATTCCTAGACACAAAATTTATTAGGTGCTTACTTTAGTTCTAGAAAAGGAAGTGTTTTCCAACAACATTTGAAATAATAAAATCATGTTCTGGAAGATCAAACCACAACAAGCATTAAACATAGAAGTAGAGACACTCAATAGTGAAATATAAACATCAATAAATAACTTAGTTACATGATAGTAGATTTAGTTACATCAAACTCCAACATGGGTAAAAAGTAGCTACTCATGGAAGAAAGAAGCAAAAAAATGATGAAGAGATGAAGAAGATGGATTGGAGGGCCATGGAGAGCTTCCCAATTGTCTCACAATGCTTCCCAAAACTGTAGAGAGAGTTAGAGAGTGAAAGGAGAAGGAAAAGTTAATGCTTTTCTTGTACTCCCCTATCATAAATTCATTTGTTACATCCTCATTAAATGATCTGGCATCTTTCTACCAATCAAAAGTCATTCTCGCTAAGTGAATCCCTTTGATTTTGAAATTAGGGCACAAATTTCACTGAGTGAATTCCTAACTTGCTCAACGAATGCGTAAGATTCAATTTCATGCTCTCTTTGGAGGTAACATTTTGCGAGAAAAGTACTCACTAAGAAGATTCTGGGCAATCACCTCACTTAGCGAGGTCTTCCTTTAGCTTGGCAAAATTCCCCTTTAGAAAGCTCCAAGCCTTCTTCTTCTAATCCTACAAAAAATTTTAATAGATCAATAGTAAAATGCCTTAAATCCATGAAGTCTATCTACTAATCCAAACTACTTACAGTTGCTAAATTTTGGGGCCAAACAAAGTATTAAGTTAATTAAAAGAAGAAATAATTGTATAAATGCACACCAAAAAGGTATGCATAAATGCCAATTATCAAAAGGTCATTATGCAAACTACACGTGAATGACGTGGTAGATTGTTAAAGCACGAGTACTATGTGTAGTGTAAGTTGGTATTGACATGTTAGTCTTTGTGTAGGTTGACAAGAAGCTGTTCTAAGTCTTGAGTAAAAAGGTTGATCATATGTCGACAAGTGTCAAAGTCAGAGTCTTAACGTTGCGAGGTTGATTTGTATATTCATAAAGGGCAAAAGGCGCCAATTTGGAGATTGTCTTAGAACTATAGCCCCAAAGTCGATATCATTTCATCAGAGACGAAGTCGAATTAAGACAAATGGAATCTGAGGTACACAAGTTGACTTATCACAGGATTGCCTTAAAATAGTTTTCCTCAAGTCAAAACCATCTCGGGATCAAGAAGGTATAGGTTTTGAGGTTGTAAAAGTCATTTTGTGGATCAATGCCTGTTAAGTCCTAGGTTGAGAGTACTTAAGACATGTGTCACCTGATGTGTGGTGACTCTCAAACTTTCACCAGCAGTTTTTCGGAGGTTGTGTGGGGCTCGAAGTGTTACATTTGTGTTGAATTTTAAATGCATTGTTTGCTAAAATTAGCGGGGTTTATAAATACCTTGGGCACAAAATTAAAACCTTATTTTCTCTTATTCCTTGAAGAGCCCAAATTTCTTTGGCGAACTTGCTCACTTTTAGACGCATTTTTCAAAAAATTCAGGTGACTTTTGTTGTTCAGACACCGAAAGGAATCTCCTTTAAGCCATTCTTATATGCTTCACTAACTATTTTTCTTTATTTTTTACTCATTTTATTATTTTAGGGTTGAGATGGTTTGTTGAAAGACCACTACTACAAGGTGCCCTTTCTAACACGGCAACTAGGGTCATTGTTCTGCTAGCAGTGATGATGTGCTGTTATAGCCTAAAGCCAAGGGGTTTAGCATTTCGGCGAGCGAAGATGCTTCACTGTCTAATGTGGGCTCTAGCTTAGTTGGTACATGTGGTTTAATCTCGCCGAGATTGAGAGGGGTTTAAATCCTAAAGAAACCCTAAGTAGGTTAGAAGAAAGGTGGTTACTCCCAAGAATGACCATTGCAAAAATACCATATATTAGGGTGGTTATGTGATTCGGGATGAGTCATGTCTGCTGGCAGAAAAAGGTTGAGATACTTGAGGAGCGGATATTGTTTAGACAAGCCAAGCTTATGGCATTAATTTAACGTGGGATAACGTATTAAAGATGCAAAAACAACTATGGAATATGTAACATCCCAAATTTTGGATAACAAAAATAAGACCATCGAGAGATTCCTTTTATGACCCTACTGTTATGCTAATTATCTGAGGATGCCTTAGGTAATATTATTTAAGGTTACCTTGACCTTAGGAGTTAATATGAATGAAATAATAAGACACAAATAAAAGGTGAGAGTAGAGAAAGGGACTAAGCCTCAACTACACCACACATATAGTCTATATAAGTAGAGAAAGGGGAAAAAAGAAAGAAAAGAATGAAAGGAAGGAGAAAAGGAAGAGGAAGAGAAGATGAAGAGAAGAAGAAGAGATGAGGAGAGGAAAAACTTAGAGATCCAGCCTCTAAAGCTCATCTTCATGTTTTTTCGAGACGAGTGCTTCCTTCTTTGTGCTCCCGTACCCTATTGATTATTGTTTCCTTCTCTTGTTCCCTTTTTACTCTTTTTGTCCTAAGTTGGGGTTTTATGTGATTTCAGGAGATTGTGGTGATTGAGGAGTTTATAGAGTAGATTAGAAGTTTAGAAGTGTAAAAAAAGTATTTTAGAGTTGATTATGGTGCTTTGAAATGTTTGAGGACCATAGATGGCCTTAAGAAGTGCAAATTTGTGATCCTTATGATATATAGATCACACGCTCGTGTTAAGTGTGTTCTACAAGCGTATGAGTTTTGGGTTTTTGTATGATGATTTGCTTTAAGAGTGGTGAAGGCATGCTAAGCATCTGACTCCTTAAATTGGGAGTGTTTGGATGGGTTATGACGCTAAGCATGCTAAGGCACTCATTAAGTGCCATGCCTTAAGGACTCATGTTTGGAGTCTAAGTCCTTGCTTTAAATGGGGCATATCCACACTAAGCGTGAAAGCTTTAAAGAGCTGAGGTTTTCACCTTGTCATACCATGCTAAGCAAGAAGACTCCAACGCTGAGCATAGACTTTATAAAAAGTAATGAGTCATATCTTGAGTAGTGATGCTAAGCGTGCCCATAATTGCGCTAAGTGCAATAGTGTTAGGCACTAAGCGTGATTTTGTAAAGCTAAGTGCGAACCCCTCCAAAGAGGTGGTCTTGAGGTATAGCGAAGTGGCGCTAATTGTCAATGGATACACACTAAGCGTCACCCTTTGGAACAAGTTAACGTTCCAGCTTCAGGTAAAAGTTATGGATGTTTATGTATTTGCTTTCTATGCTTAGTTCCTTATGTGTTTACTATTGCTTGGCACCCTGCGATGTTTTGTATTTAATGGTAGTTGTAGCTTTGTTTGGATGTAGTGCTATTCTTGTGATTGTGTCTTGTGTTTGTGTTGTATGTGTGTGTAACAATGAACCCCATTTAAGAAAATGACATAAGACACGTAAGATTTAACAAGGATGCCTTCTTAGCAAAAGAAAAGTATATTACCTAAGTTTTCAAAAAAAGTATTTGTTTTTGAAAGAAAGATACGTTTTAAAAAGTAATTACCTCTTAGTGATTATAGGGTAGATCCTCCCTAGTTCCTAAAAAGCCTAAAGTTTGCATCTATGGCTAAGTAACGGTGTACATATTACTAAAAAGGGATCCCCATATAGTTACTAAGGTAAGGAAAGTTTATGAAAAAGGTGTCATACACCACAAGAAGAGTTGAAAGGAAAGAAAGGGCTAGGAGGCCCCCTGTATCAAAGGAAGAGACTATCGCCTTCAAATCAAGGGATGAGGTTAACATTCTTCAGTAAGGGGAAAAAGTAGAAATGAACCTTATTCGACAACGGAAGAAGATTAAAACCACTCAAACCATAGGGATATATAAATATGAGGTCATGGCATAAGCAAAACAGATGCCTTGTGACAGCTTTACGCTTAAACGGCCACAAGACGAGAGTCAAGTGATGGATAACAATAAAGCTAACTTGGACCAAACTGAAAACCAAACAAAACCCTGAAATGAATATTGATGTGACTGTTTATGCTAAACATGTATGATTTCCCTATTTGGGTAGATGATGACGAATGTGTGCTTAGTTATTAGGTAAGTATAGTGAAGTAAACCTGTACATTAGGTGGGGATGCAAGTTTGAGGTATAACAAATATTTTAGGGTACCTTGAAGGTATGAAGGGTTATACCTCGTAGAGGTTTATGAAAGTCTCAAATGGACAAGTGATGATAAGGTTAAGGAATAGGAAAAATAGGTTATCACCCAATGTAATAGGATAGTATAAGTTAAATAAGAGTAATTAGAATGGGGCATGGTATAGTTAGTATTATATGTTAAGGCCTGAGTGCCATAGTGCATTGGTGGTCTTAGATTTGACTACAGTGGCCATATCTAAGAACTGGGGTAGAGCAAAAGAAACCTAAGATAATAATGGTCTAGTTAACTATTGAGTCATAATTTGTTAAGGTTAATAAGGGTAAGTTTATATCATATTTGTGAGAATAAGTATGAAATGGTATAGATCTAACCATAGGCATATGAGGGTTACAAAAGCTCAATGAAGGTTAAAACTAGGAGAGCTAAGCCAAGGTTAACTAGGATGGGAAAGTCATCCTTGTCCCTAGAGTCCTTAGAGAACCTATTAAGACTTATGTCTCATTATTTTAAGTTTTATGTTTTTCAAGTTAAACAGGTAGAAATTCTTAGGGACAAAGCTTAGACTTGCTTGTGGGAGGAAGTGTTTTTAGTTTATGTACCTCCTATTGTATGGGAGTTTTAATTTATGTTTTATGTATCTGTCTTTTATGTTTCTACGACACCTTTGAGTTCTAACTATTATATATTAAATAGGATTAGCATTCTATGTTTCTATTATGTATTGGTAACATAATAGACTTGTGTAATAGTTTTTGCTTGTTAATCTTTGATGTTTTACATCCAAAATTTCTGTCCTAGAAATATAGTTATAGGTTAAGGTACTACCTCTTAGGGTGTTACATTTTAGTATCAAAGTGGTTTGATTCAAATCAGATTGTGGTTAGTGTAGTTGAAACTAAATTAAATATTTCTAGTTATCTTGTCATTCCATAGATCCCAGTTGCCTTATCATGGAATATTGAGACTAATCACCTCAATACTTTGTGTTTTGCAGGTAGAAAATGTGGCAAGTGAGACTTATGGCCAAGGTCAACTATCCTTAAATCTCTTAGAGCTGACCCCACCAAGCCAACCTAACCCAGATAGAGAAACCATATAGGAAGGGTAAAGAGTACTCAAAGCGTGCCTGTTGTAGAAACTCTTAGTTCGAGATATGTGGAATTCCTAAAGAGCTAATCACCATCCTTTAAAGGCTATAATTCCACCGAGGTGGGGTCATGGTTGAGCAAGATAGAGAGAATCTTTAAGGAAGTACCTTGCTCTACGGAGCAACAAGTGGTTTATCTCACATTTACGTAACATTTAAAAACTTTATCAATTTTTGTAACTTTTAAGTCCCCTTCTTCTTTGTAACTTTCTCAATCTCAATAAATTTGTATTAGGTTTAAATATATTTTTGGTCCCTATATAATATACCCTTTTGTGGGTTTTAGTCCTTATTAGGAGACTCAATGATGTGTAAAACGGATATATATTTCTTGTTTATTAATCCCTTTTACAGTAAGTGCACTAGTTGAACAAGTAGCAAAAATATACCTTGGTGAGTAGGGTATCTGATGCGTTGCATTTCATACTATTTTTTGCTTGGTTTTCATTGTTAGTTTGCATGCATTCTTTAGTGGTTTAGGTTTAGTTTCATGCATAATTTCTTAGTTTTTCCTTTTAGGACTTTGTTACGCTTTTTGGTGTGTCTTTGGTTGTAGAAAGCAATTATATAGGTTATTTTGGGCTTAAGGACCAAGTTTTAAGAATTGAAAGCCTTGTGGAAAAATCTTGAAGACGTTTGGAGGCATAAACTTCTTCATAAAGGAGTGAGGAATCTGACTTAGCATAGAAATATTAAAGAAGAAATGAAGAAAGTGATGGCCACAAGGTTGTGGGAAGACCCCACAAAAGTGTGGGCACGTCTAGCCCCCTATTTTGCTTCTAACAAACTTGCCACACCGATGTGGGCATGGCCACACCTCTATAGGCGAACTCTTGATGTTCATCTCGCATCCAGTGCCTTTCCCACACTGCTGTGGGTGTGGCCACACCCTTGTAGATAGACCCCTGATTATTATTTCGTTCCTAGCGCCTTCCCTACACCTTTGTGGGTTCGGCCATACCGGTGTGGGTGTGTCTACTTTTCTATTTGCAATTTTTTAAACTTTGTTTTTAATTGGGCTTGAACCTTTTGTAACCTTAGACATAAATAGACTTCTTAGGCTTGGGAATAAGGTTTCGAACCTTGCATTCTTGATGGCTTAGAGGAAGAGCTTGGGATTGCGATCTTCGCCACTTTCTCTTTTTCAGTTTAAATGTTTATCTTTTCTACTTGTTTGTTTTCTATGGCTATGTGTGAGTAGTCATCTTTATTCTAGGATTGGGGGTAGCCCTATGAACATTTAATGAAGTAATTTCTTTTATCCTTGTGTAATGCTTGTTCTACTCTTGATTTCTTCTTTATCGATTTTCTTTATGTGAAATGAATTGGCCACATTTTACATAACCTTAGGGATTTGGGAAAGTACCGAAAAGTGAACTTAAATATCAAAACTATAGGAAGAAACCTAGGTCTAAACCACGAAAGTAGGTGAACCCTTTAGGAATTAATGGGATTAACAAAGAGCTCATTGGGTCTAATTAAACACAACCACCACAAATGTTTATGGTTAATTTGATTAGACACCCCTCTGTATCTCAAAAGGGAACGAATGGTTTCTTAGGTTAATTCACCCTCAAGAAGAACAAGTAGGAGCACAGGGTAAGGGAATTAATTTATTAAGCATCATAGCTTGAACCCTAATCCTGGAAGTTTTCTTCTATTGAATTAACACCAATTTTATTTACTTGCTTAATTGAATTTCTAATAATTTGTTTTCAAAACCTAAATTCCCAATTCAATTTCCTTTTTTTAATTTATATTAAATTGCAATAATTACAAAGCCAAACACACAATCCTTGTAGAGAGAACGATAACTTATTACTGGAACGATACCGTACACTTAGGTAATGTATCAGTGTCATTCCTATCAGGGATTAGAGTAATATGTTCAATTCAATTGATCAACTATTGTAGAGGCGAGCAATATTGTTTTGTCATGAACACAAAATGCCAAAGAATAAATTGCATAAAAAAGTAAATCAATTGCTATGTTTATAATTTTTACAAAAAGGATTTTATATGGATGGTAAGAATAGTTAGGGATTCAACTCATTTTGTGTTCATATAAATTCAACACGATTCAAACAAGGTTTAGACGTTCAGATTTCACAAATGTAGATCAACCCAATTCCTTGGTGTAAATAACTATGATTCAATCGCAATGCTCTACAGCTGTAGATCCATTAGAAATCAAAGCAAACATTAAGTTTGAAATCTATGAGAATACATGTCTTATGAAGGGCTATTCCTAGACTTAATTTAGTAAATGATTCCTAGACTCAACTTAGTAAATGATTAAACCCAATTCAAAATATATGTAAATGATTTCTCTAACTACATACATTCAAGATCAATGTCAATAATGGTTAATTGTAAGAAGCATGAAAAACATAGTTGATTACTCATAAATACAAGAAATCGTATTAAATAAAGAGTCAATATAAAGGAATCCCACAAACTTCGTTTAATCTTAACTACATTGAGAAATTAGCAAAACTGGGAAAGGATAAAGTGAAAGAAAGACATAAATGATAATGGATGATGGTGAATACACTGAATCTTCAAGTTCCTCTTCTAAGGGTTGAAGCTTTAATGGTGGAATGGAGAAAAAACCTAAAAATAAGGCGAGTGATGGTGAGAATTAGTCTTCCAACGTCCTCCCCTCCACATAGGCCTTGCAAATAGCTTTTATAGTAATTGGAATGGGCATAACATGTCAGTTAAAATTGTTTTGTGCTGTCAGCAAATTATCAATAGTGTCCTACGTTGGCCAAGTGTATAGGACGTTGAGCATAAGAAATATCTAACAGGCTCCCAGTAGTTACATGTTATACAACGTGTTGAACTCTGATCTACCCATATGTAATTGATACTTTAGCCTCCCATCTAGCATCTTCAAGCATGACTAGCATCTCAGTCGTTCGTCTACCCAAGGTGTCCAATGCTTTTAGCATTTCACTCAATGTTTTAAGCTTTATCCTAGCATCCAACACTGTGCTTCTAGTTGAAAGCTTGTTGTTTTTCCAAAATAGTATGGGATGCCATCCAACATTTTACACGCCACACTTCCAAATGCAAGAATTTTGTTTTATTTACCTAAATAAATATGGAAACAGTTTTTCATGAGTTTATTTATTCACAAACAACTAAAGGTAAAATATTTTTATCTTTTTCTCAACATTTTCTTCTTTTTATGTCTTTTTCTTTTCTTTTGCAATAGAATCACACACTAAAAATTATTAAATAAAGATTCATCAATCCTCATAAAAATATTATTTTTAAAATGATCCTTTTAATTTTTTTTTGGATTTTGGTCCTTGTTATTTTGTTTTAATCTTTGTAAAATGCTCATTTTTTCATTTTTGTCCTTGTAATATGTGAATAATTTGCTTTTAGTACCTACCATTTTTTTCAAAGGGACTAACTCAAAATGAATAAAATATTTTAGGGACTAAAACAAGAAGATATATATTACAAGGACTAAAACAAAATAATAATGACCAAAATATAAAAAATAAATTTAAAAGGATCATTTTAAAAAGAATAATTTTACGAGGACCAAAACAAAAAAAAAGTATATTATAAGAACCAAAAACATATTTAAGCCTTTATATTATATTCTTTTAAATTGAGAATGGAAATTTATGCACCAGGTATGTCCGAATTTCCATAAATTATAATAAAAATAAATATGAAAATAGAAAACATTTTTATATATCAAACTAAGATAAAATCTTGAATATTTACAATTTGGCACTACTATTAATAACATTGATAACACAAGACACAAAACTATCAATTTAAGATCAATGGCAAATGCATGGTAAGATACATAAACAAACAACATTATCACTTGAAAATCATCAAATTTTAAATTTTAACTTCCTCAAATTTCATCAATTTCTTTTGTATGTTTGTTTGTATTGTTAAGTTATTTCAACGGTTAATGATGAATTTTATATGTACTTTTCTGATAAGATGAATAATATTATAATATTATCATTTTTGAAAGTAAGAATATACATGATCTACAATTGATTCAATAATCACATTAGTATTTTAAAATTTTCAATTTCACCACATTAATTCCAATAATGTTAACATTTCAGGCTTCATAAGAATTTTACTTTACTACCTTTGTTTAAAACTTTAGTCACATCAATTTCTTCGAAGTGCAAAAGAGAACTTCCATAGTATGTCAGTATATATAAATTTACACATACTATTGCTTTACTTTGCTTCCTTCCATCCCTTTTTTAATATAAAATGCAAAATCTTTCAAATATTTATTGACTTTTATATACTTCACTCGTATTTTAACATTTTTCATGAAAATATATTAACATCTTCATTAAAATAATTAAAATTTAAATTACAAAGTAAAAAAATATTATAATGGGGATTAAACATTTTATATGAAATAACATTAATATCTAACTTCTTATGGATAAATATTTTAAATAAATTACATATTAATATAAAATTATTAATATAAAGTCTAGATAATTTTTTTATTAATTTTTGCCGTGTTAAACTTTGTTAGCAATAAATTGTTTAAATAATTTTATTGTATTTGGACAGATCAATTTATAAATTATAATTACAATCAATATCAATTTATAAGAATTATTTTAAAGACATTTCTAATAAAATTAAAAATATATATCTATGCGTTTATATCACTTTACATTCAAACATATATCCATGTGTTGTACGGGTCACACATGCTACTCAAATTTAATACAGAACGACAAAAATTGTTGAACTGAATAATTTAGAAAATATTCATGTCTTTTTGGGCTATTAAATTTATATTTAACAATAGAATTATTCAAATATAAGACAAATTACCGACCAATAAATAGAAAACAAGAATTAAGCCAGAAATATAGTAACCCATGTTTGAGAAACCTCTAAACTAATTTGAGAAAATATTTTCTATTTGCCAGTTTTTGCTTCACTTTCAATTATAAAAAGTCACGTTGTCTTCACTTTGTTTTTTATTTTCAACATGTTTGTATAGGAAATAGTGAATTTTTTTTACTATTATATATTTTTATTTTCTATTTTTACTATTTCCAATATAAATTTTTGAAAACAAGAAACAAAAAATGAAAATGGAAAATGTTTTCCCAAACCAAATGACTCCTTAGTTCCTAGAAAGTATTGATAAAACTCTTACTTTTTATATACATAAATGCTTCTTAAAATGTCATATAGCAACTCCTGTTGATCTTTACCTAACCCAGAAAACCACTTCCTCAAATTTCCAGCATCTTCAAAAATAGGTTTAGTAGAATTTTCCAGAACAATGGATTTAGTTTCTATGAGTGTTGCAACATCAAGAGGAAGAAGGCTAAACAGAGCAGTAGTGGTGGCAGCTTGAACAAAAGTGCTTGCTTTTGTAGAAGAATGGTGACATAAATAAGATAACAAATTACGTCTCAAGTTCTCAACTCCTTGATCTTCATATCCACCAACATTAACTCCGAGCCTAATAAGTATAACATTGAACACATGATTAACAATTGAAAAAGGAAAAGATGGGAAAACACCTATTTCTAGTCCACATATATGTGAATCACAAAAGAAGACAAGAAGCAGTGTCGTAAAAATTTGATGTAAAAGGAAATTTCCTCAAACAACGCTCCAAGAAAAGACGTCATCCAATACGCATAATTGATTTTTATCTCACATGAGATATTCAAATATAATTGCATGTATTGATGAAATTTATTCAACAATAGGAAAACATTTTTTCCGTAAAAGAACGATTGGAATTGGACAACAAGCACACAATACCCAGAAGTTGATTGCTTATCAAAGGGTGAACCTGCTCAATCAACATCTGAGTAACTAACTATCTGAGTATGTTCTCGGTCTTCATAAATGAGACCTTTTCCTGGAGCACCTTTGATGTGTTTTAGGATCCATATCATTGCATCCCAATGGTTGACAAGAAGAGTTTAAGAATTGGCTTACCACATTAACTGTAAAAGAGATGTTTGGACAGGTGATTGTGAAGTAGTTTAATTTCCCAACTAGTCTCTTGTATTTCCCAGGATTTCATAATGGTTCTCCCTGATTGGGTAGATGTTTGACATTTGGATCCATAAGAATGTCAACCAATCGATTCGGCATTCAATAAGCCTTTCTCTTCAAGAATATCTAGGGCATATTTCCTCTATGAAATTACTAGACCATCCTTGGATTAGGCTACCTCGATACCTAAGAAATATAAGAGTTTACTGAGGTCTTTAGTTTGAAACTAATGAGAGATATTGTTTCAATTGAAGTATGTCATGTTGATCACTACTAGTTATAACAATATCGTCCATGTAAACAATTAGGTAGATGCATCCTTAGGTTGAATGGCGATACAAGATAGAGTGGTCAACTTCATTGCGAACCATACCAAACTACTGTATAACAGTATGGAATATGTCAAACCAAGCTCAAAAAGACTACTTAAGACCATAAAGAGATCTGTGAAGTTGACAAACTGTGGTGGATGACTCCCCTTGAGCAACAAACCTAGGTGGTTCTTCAAAATCACCATGCAAAAAGGCATTCTAAATGTCAAGTTGAAAAAAAGGAAACTATCAAACAACAACAATAGAGAAAAGGAGTTTAACAGGCCATTTTGGCCATAGGCAATAATTTATCACTGTAGTCCAACCCAAATATTTGACTGTATCCTTTGGCTACCAACCAAGCCTTAAAATGATCAGTCTTGCCATTAAGACCAACCTTGATGGTGTAGAGTTAGCGACAACCAACCAAGGATTTCTTAAGGAGATAGAGGATCCAATTCTAAGATACCACTACTTTGAAAAGCATATATCTTGCCAATCATTTCTTGTCGCCACTATAGGTAGGATAGTTTCACCTGAAGGTTTAGGAATAGAAACAAATGACAAAGACGAAAGACAAGTATATTGCAAAGAGAAAGGTGATAATAACTCAAGGTGATGTAATGAGGAGATAGGTTATGAGTAGAACAATAGGAAGGTCAAGATCAGATGGTGGGGTTGGATCTAGTAAAGGAGGTGGTGCTAGAGAAAAGTTTAACATAGCCTCAATAGCACGAGCAATGGTAGGTACTGGTACAAAGGACAAAGGGTGGTGTCAGTGACATGTTTGAAGTGGGTGAGCAATTGGGGGATTCACATGCAGAGTTTCTTGTGGGACAAATTCAAGAGGGACAAGAGTAGAAGGAACATGGAGGCCTATAGAAAGAGGCCTAGGAGGCAAGTGTTTCTGCTCAAAGTAAGGGACAAACTCGAAGAAGGTAACATTTGTGATATAAAGTAATGTTGAAGAGTAGAAGAAAAGCAATAATAACCTTTTTTGGACTAATGGTAACCAAAAAAGACACACTTATGTGATCAAGCCAAGAGATTGTCAAGACTCAGGGAGAGATTATGGACAAATCATGTGGATTCGAAGCCATGCTGTGGCAGTGGATAAAGAGGAGTATGGGAAAAAAGCACCAAGTGAGGTATCTGATAATCAAGGAAAAAAGATGGTATGTGATTGATAAAATAATATGCTCATCCCCAAATTCGAGATGGAACATTGCCATGTAAAAAAAAGGTTTGCATGGTGTCAATGAGATACCAATTTTTGAATTTGGCGACCCTGTTCGATTGAGGTGTATGAGCACAAGAAATTTGGTGCAGAACGCCTTTAGAATCAATAAAGATCTAAAATTGTTGGGATAAGTGCTCACAAGCATAATCACTACCTAAAGAGTGAAATAGTGACACCAAATTGCATTTTAATTTCTTGATACAATTGCTCAAAAATAGTTTGTTGTTAGACGTACCGAAATGGGCTGGGATTTGTTGCCTAGTGGAAAGTTACCATCACTCTAGAAAAAAAAATCTAGAGCAAAGTTGTCACATGCTACTACATGCTAGTGACAAGCTCTGTTTGGTGTGTCTATTTCACACATGTATGGGCAAATAAAAAGGCCTTTGGTAGTGGGGTTTCAATCATCGAACAGACTGAGGGAGGCGCACCATATGGCAGTGTTGACGACCAAAAAAGTCGTAAGAGAATAAGTGGCAAATGACAGCTGTTGAAGATTTTGTCAAAAGAGTAGGGATGAGCGAGAATCTAATAGGCAAATTGGATCAGGAACACAATTGCCAAAAATTTGTCACTAAGGATAGTGGGTTTCCCGAGTAGGCACGATTTTAGGGTTCCCTTTATCAGGCTCTAAATACGATGTTAAAAGAGAAAGAAAATAGAAGCATAGGATGCTGAAATCGTGTGTCTCAACTAAATAATGAAATTTGATCTATATAGGCTGAATGTAATAAATACAAATAAATATAAGAGATTTTGTTCCTATAAACATGATATGATATGCCTATGAAATAAAAACTATACATTAATTACAAAGATCCTTATCAGATTTTAACTCCTGTAAAGCACATTATTCCCCATAATCAGCCAGGTAAAAAAAATATATTTTATTTTATATCAAATGTACTACAAAAGTGTTACACTCAAGCTATTTTCAAGTCTATAATTATAAAACAAACATTTATATCAAACAAGACACAATTACTTTTATTTAGTATATATCAAAATGAGTAAATCAATAGATCTATACCATACGCAACCATCAACCATGCTATGGATGTTGGATCAAACAAACTATGTTTTTTATAGAAACAACTTTGGCATCATCTGGTCCATGTTTTACAACAGGATTTAAGCTATAATCATTCTTGTCCCTACACTTCAACAAATTTTGATTTCAATTAAATTTTTTATTTTTTTATTCACCAATGTTGTCCTATTTTCAATTTTCATGCAATATGATGTCCAAATAAATTATCCAATTTTATTTGAAACAACGTCTCCACTTGAAGGGTTAAGGTTGGGTACATTTACCATCCTCAGGCCTCACTAAGTAGGAGCCTTATGTACTAAGCCACAATATCCAAGTAAGCAATATTACAAGTTTTCAAAATAAACTTTTGTCATCATCATCATTTATCTAATTTTCTTTCGTCGTGTTATCTCTTATTCACCATCAGTGGTGCACCTTTATTATGTAAGTTATGTGTCTTCCATGTATATGTAAATATCATTTACATTTCAAGTAAATGCTTAATTTGGTTGGTCAATGCTCAAATGGCCCTCAATAAAAGTATCACAATATTTAACATCTTTATCCAATAGTGGGGGATCTCCTTAATTGTTTCTTTTAAAGTTTCCTCAATCTTCTAGTAGTACAATACCCCTTTTAATTGGACTATCTTTCATTTGATCTATTTTCTCACTAGAGCCACCATTGGTATTCTTCTCACATGACCAAACCACCTTAAGTGGATTTGTGTTATCTCTTTAACAAATGCTACTCTAGCATCCTCTCAAATATTGAGGCTAAACAACAACAAACAACAAAACTGAGCTTTATCCTAGTAGGTGAGATCTGCTATGTGGATCAACTAATCTCATAATGTTCCAATGTGAATCTCATGCCTATAGACAAATCATTGACCTTTAAATCCTTCGTAATAGTTTTGCCTATAGTTTTTCTCAGTTCCCTTCTAATGATAGGACTACTCTCTACTCTCCTAATGGTTCTTCTACACATCTTCTCCACATGTTCCTTAACCACTTGCTTCAAGATTTTACCATTTTTTCTATAGTAAGTACTACCCCAACCTTTTATCTAAATGCATTTATTCATAATCCTATCTAATATGTTCACACATCCGATGATGCACCATTCCCATCTCTGCTACATTGGTTTATCCTCCTTTTGACTCTTTACCACCCAACATTCAATGTTATATAACAATGGAGGTCTTATATCTGTGTGGTAAAATTTAAATGGTACCTTTCTATCACAAATAACACCTAAAGCACTTTATTTCATCCACCCCACTTGTATCTTGTGATTTACATCTTTCCTCTATTTCTCCATCATTTTGTATAATGGACCTAAGATGCTTAAACTGTGACTTATCGTATGGCATGGTCTCCGAGTTTTCACCGTTAAGAAAGGATTGATCTGCCCTTGCTAAACTACATTCCATATACCCTGTTTCACTTCTACTTAAACAAAACTCATATACTTCTAAAGCTTCTATACTTCCAATTAATTCTTGTCTTAACTTTTCCACTTGGACTATATCATTTGTGAAAGCATGCGCCAAGGCATTGACTCTTGATATGCTTAGTAAGCACATCCAAGACCAAGGTAATAAGATAGGGGTTCAAAGTTAACCCTTTATACAATCTTATAGGAAAATCTATTGTGACCCACCTTGAGGTCTTACACTAGTTATCACCCCCTTTACATATCCTGATCGTTCAAATATAGGAAATATACACGCCTTTCTTCATTAGGGCCATCCGAAAAAACTCTTTTCGCATCCTATAAGAAGAGCATCACAACCAAAGGCTAAACATGCACTAAATTTTTTAATAAAGAAACAAGAGGAGTCCCACAAAACCAAAACACTAAATGTGAGAGATTTTCCAAATAAATGAGAGGTTGTATCTTTTCATGAAATTATGTTTCTATTCATGTAAAGGTGTAAGTATGAATAGATATGACTCTTCACCAAGAGTCATGAGATGTGTCTCTTTGAAACGTTAAATCTCTTCACTAAAAGATAGGAAATGGTCTATAAATAGAACTAATCTACATGCAGAAAAAGAACAAAACACAGAATTCACCAAATTCTTTGCATTCAAATCACTTCTTTCTTCCCTTGTGCGCAGATAGAATTAAGGAAACTATTATTCTGTAAACTACCATTGACGATACGCTTGATGTAGGTGTGTAAACCATGTCAAGGAACTCCATTGTATATTGAAGGGCATTTGCTAGGACAACCTATTGCATCCATTTTCTATAGAAATTGATGGGGGTGAATTGAACCTAAAGGTTAGTGTTTTACGCACGCCTTGGAGACTTACACTTTTTCTCTTCTTTGTTGCAGAACCATTACTACCAATTGCACCAACAATCCTTAGGTTCGATTTCATTCTAACAAAAATGTCTACAACTTTGAAAGAGATGACTTTTGATTTTGTCAAACTTGAGAGATTTGATAGAGGAAACTTCATTCATTGGCAAAAAAAAAATAAAATGCACTTCCTTCTTACTACTTTGAAGGTGGTGTGTGTCTTGAACACTTCAAGACCACCAGATAGGGAAGAGGAGACCATTATTGAAACTCGTGAGAAAAACAAGTGGGATAATAATGACTACATTTGCATGGGACACATTTTAAATGGTATGTGTGACACTTTATTTGATATATATCAAAACTCTAGATCAAGGTACATGATGGAAGACACAACAAGTAAGAAATTTCTTGTTAATTGTTTTTATAATTATAAGATGATTGATAATAGGCCTCTCATGAAACAAATGCATGAAATTGAATGTATTCTTAATGTCTACAAACAAAGACATTATGCATATAGATGAAAGCATATGATTGTATCTTCAATCATTGACAAGTTCCTCCTTCATGAAAAGACTTTAAAAAATCTAAAACATTGAAAATATGATATTTTTCTTGGACAATTGGGGCAATCACCTTTGCTTAGAAGAAAAAGTATCGTAAATAAGACGATACTAAGGAACTATATGTTGAAGAAAAGGTGGCATGTAATGGAGGAAGGTTCATTGGGAAAGTTCTCTAAGAAAAGGAAGAAAGATTTTGTTATTCTCGTAGTTTCACATGGCAGTCACGGTAAAATTGCATTTGTGACTTTGTTAACCGTTGGATTGGGCTGAAATCTGGTCAGATATTTAAGATACATGATTCTTAAATATGAACAATTGGATGGTTGATTGGTTGCCTATGGTGAGAGATGTTCAGTCTGTACAGTGTATGAATTTTTGACACTTTCATCTTTTTGATTCTCTATTGTCAGTTTATTGTTTTAGTTGTTTTGTTAAGTGATGACCATGATTTGTGCACTTAATTGAGATTCTTTTATACTCCTAGTTCGATCTTAATGTTAAGTTTAGGTACATTGGACATAAACATTACTATATGAAGGATCTAATTACAAATGGAGTAATATCCAGTCTTTATAACAATATAAAAAATCTTGCAAATCCTTTGACCAAAGGATTGACAAGGAATATGGTGTGTAAAACATCATTAGGGATGAAACTCAAGCCCATATTTAATTAATCACCAATAATGGGAAACTCGACTCACATTGAGTAGAATCAAGTCTTAAGTGCAATGGCGAAAGTACAGTATTAGAGAGTGATTGCAAGTACTTAACAATAGATAACATCCCAAGGTTTAAAAAGTACTTGGACATAAGAAAATAAAAATGGGAAGGTTTGAACATTTGTTCTTAATAGACTTATAGCACGTATGTGCTGAAGTGTTTATATGGGGCACTTCTAATAAAATCTACCTATATGGAGTGAAGTGTGGCCACTTCTTGGAGTTAAGGGATTGCTTTTAAGCTTTCATGAAAAGGATACCTAAACAAGGCCTTGTCAAATGTGTCACTTTAAAAATTCGTTCAATGGTACCGAGATGCATGTTTAAGTTATGCACGCTACGGTCTAATGATTATTTGGTTTAAAGCTTGGTCTACCATAATATTCAGGAGAGTGAACCCATGACTTACTAAGTAAAGTTCAAATCGCAAGATACCTTTATTTGAAACCATGTGATTTCCAAAAAATGGATTTGGATGTATTTTGAAATGATGGGGATTGTAGAGGATAGATATCAAAATAAATGACAGATTGTACTCTTTCATGAAATTATGTTTTTATTCATGTACGGTGTAAGTATGAATGATGTGACTCTTCACCACGAGTCATGAGATGTAACTTTTCACCAAGAGTCATCAAATGTTTCTCTTTGAAACATTAAATCTCTTCACTAAAGACAATGAGATGGGCTATAAATAAAACCAATCTACATGTAGAAAAAGAACAAAACATAGAATTCACCAAATTCTTTACATTCAAATCATTTCCTTTCTTTCCTTGTGCGTAGAGAGAATTAAGGAAACTACTATTCTGTAATTACCATTGGCAATATGCTGATGTGGTTGTACAACCATGCCAAGAAACTCCATTGTATCCTGAAGGGGATTCCCTAAAAACACCCTATTGCATCCAATTTCTATAGAAGATTGGTGGGGGGCGAATTGAACCTAAAGATTAGTGTTTTACACACGCCTTGGTGACTTGCGTTTTTTCTTTGTTGTTTCTTCTTTCTTTTAGGGACAATCTCCATCAATGATTTCTTGTGTGATATTTCTTCATTGTTGTGGAATCATCACCACCAATATGCACCAACATCTTTAGGTTTGAATACCAATCAATAAATATGCACTAACACTAAATGCTGCCAAAAAAGGGGGAGGGATTCCAACCTCTCCAAATTATGTATGCATGATTAATCTGAGGTAGCAACACCTTTAGAACAGTTATTAAAATAGTTTTACCACAAAGAAGCCAAGAACTAAACTTTATTCCATATCAAAATTGGGGACAAAGAAATCTCTTTGGAGTTATGTGATAGGAAGAAAAAGTTATCTACTAGAAAACTACAAAGACTACCATTAAAACTAATTAAGAGAAGATAAAATAAAGATTCAACTTCTTCATTGATTGCCATACACAGTCCAAACCCTACATTAAATAGCTAGCAATCCACAAGGATTAGCAACCATTCAAGTGGCATCATCCTAGCTTAGGTAATTAAAATAAAATAATATTAAAAGATAAGCAAAATAATATCTTAATATCCTCAATCCATCTAATATAATCCTTTAGCCATTTGGGTTTCAAGACATTTTTGGGCACCCATCCTAACATTATGAACCTTCCTTGTTTTTACCAAAATCTTTATATAGAACTATGAAAAGCTGGTCTAGAGTAGAGGAACATATCCCATCTTTGCAATTATCACAACATGGTTGTTCCAAAGGGAATAGCCCCCTTACAGTGCAAGAACGAGTGGCCTATACTTAGCATGTATGAAGATACACATGCATTTATGAGTTAAAACAATAATATAAAACAGAGATCAATTACCTCCCAGCTGACCAAGAAGAGAAATGATACTAGCAACAGCAAAGTTCTCCACTACACATGAGTCCAGCATATTAAAGAAGCTGGGGAACAAGTTTGGACATTTGGCCCACTGCCAGCTCTGCATTGTAAGAGAAAGCTACAATATCAAGGTTTGAGTATTATCAATTAAATCAGATCCTTCGTAAGGAATTCTGAGAAAAGCAAAAATTGGCAATTATGTAAATAAAAGCTGAATATTATTGAAAACAAAGAGAAGAAAATTAATACGGCTTTTCACTATAAAGGAGGCTGCCTGAGCATATACCATACACACAGCTGAAATTCAAGAATAACTAACTCAGCTCTCCTTCGTCTAAGATTCTTCTTGAAGTAATAAACTTCCAATAGATCCATATAAGCCACTTATTAGTTTAAGAAAAATAGGATGCAAAATCATTACATAAACCAAGTAAATGTCCAAATTTATTATTTAATACAACAATTAGACGAGTTATTTAACAACTCCAATTAAAAAAGATGGCCAAGCATGGAGACTCTTCCAGGTTAGTCACCGGATCCCCCAAAGAAAACGTGAAAGCTCAACACAAAAACGTTCTTAAATGAACTCATACAGCATACAGAAGTTGCAAAGACATCCCTCAAGTTAGCTAGTTTTATGATGATTGTGAGAGCAATAGATCTATTACAAGGAGCCAAGAAAGCATGCCATTTCAAGGTGATTAAATCCATACGTTGTACAAGCATGTTCCAATCAACAAAGGACAATACGTTAAATAGATTTCTGTAATCTTCCTTGATTTGGTTGGGGAAAAGATAATTTTAAAATGCGAAAAACCCACTATTTTATGATGACAAGTGCCCATAACCTAGGAACATATTTCAAAAGTCAATTATCCAAGAAAATGATATTACACAAACTGGAACTGACATTTGTTTCTCGGACACTAATCCTGCTCAATTTCAAATTGTAGGATTTCTATTAAATTTTGACTCCTAAAATTAACCTTACCTAGGGGGGCAAAAACTCCTATCTTACACTATCATCATTTAAAATTAGAGCATTTAATATCAAGTTGACAACACGAAACTAATACCATTTTGCTTGCAACCAGCTCCAATAATGAGAGGATGTCAGTAAGTTGACACGTAGTAACATTGAGAAGAACATCTGGTTGAGTAGGACAAATCACGTGTTTTTTCAAGCAGCAAGGTGCATCACAATTTGTACTACTGGCACATTGCACCACTTCCAGATTAGACCAGTCCAGCATTATGATTATCCGACAAGAATCTGAAATTTGACGAATCAAATTGTTCCGCTTGTTGAAGCAGACAATTGTGGATCTTTAGTAAGAGTGACAACGTAACAATATCAATAGATTCAGCTCCTTCTGAGAATGGGCATTTATCGCTAGTACACAATTCAGTATGCAGCTGATTCATTGACGGAAGACCGGAAGCAGTAGTAACAGATACGCTCTCACCCTCCATAAATGTCACTAGAGATTTCAAGACAATCATCAGTAAACCAAAATTATCCAATTCAAAATACTTTCTTCCACCCAGATTGCAAAAATGTGAAGAATAGTTAGCACCATCATAGAATCCCATCGGCATAATCTAAGAATTTTATATGAAGCCTCACAAATAAACTCAACATGATCAGTTGCAGCACATAATGATGCTAATATAATACTTGCTGCTACCAACTGCTCATTTGAAGCCACTTCAGAAGATAATGTGTCTACACCATCCAGAAAACTATTGGTTCTTGATTCACTCTTTGACATAACTTTCCTTCTATAAGAAAATCTTCAATGAGGCAAAGCAGCTCTTGCAAAGAAAATTTTTCTAAAACAGTATTCTTGTATCTGCATCAGTCATAACTGCCAAAAAATTGACAAAAAAGTTATAAGTTCAATGCAACAGTACTAACAAATTATATGAAACCCAAATAATCGAAATTTTATACAATATGTATAGGATTTTATTTTAGCCCATCATCAGTTTATAAGCTTTTTACACTAGCATTCAATATGTATAGACACATCATTAAAATAGTTTGACTACAACAACTACCTGAAAAATCAAGTACCTTTATTGATATGTCAGGATTAAATGATAGTATAAAAAAAACTTCACAGTGGATCAAATTTACACTTTTACGTATAGCACATTCTTCAAAATTATCATCTACATCATTGTTTTAAAATACAGAAGACGAGACAATTATAAAACAGATGAACGAACCTCTATGAATGTGTTCAGCATAAGAATTCAAGCAGAGGATTAAGTCCCCACTCCAAATTTTTCCAAATTTCATTGCAGTAATCATGTTGAAGTTGAACAGCAGAAGTGATAACAACACCGAGTGCTTCTCCCTGAAAGAAATTAGAAGAAATGAAGACTGTTATTTGCCTTCATAAAAAGTGTATCATGAACTGATTTGTTAGATACAGCAAGAAAAACACAGCATTAATATGAATAACAGAAACTACTAAGGGCATTCAAAAACATGGATACTATAACTTGTTATCTCAAACAGCATCTTACCTTTGTAGGGGCATTTCTTCCATCTCAACTGCATTCAGAATGCTAGCAACAGCCCATTCAGTCTGAGTATCTAAACTGCACCGTGGTATACAACTTCTTGCAGCCCAAAATGTCCTACATATGCTACCATTGTCCTCAGGATCAGACAAGAAGAAACAAAGATTAGGAAGTTGATTATGTAAAGAACCAGGCAATTTTACATCAGTTTTTCTTGCCTGGGCAGGCTTATGATGTGTGTTAAAAGGAACTCTAAAAGCATCAATTTTTTTATTGTTGGAATCTATCTCAATGTCAATGACATCACATCCACTTGAAGGAAACAAGCCTC
>QUWT01000033.1:144207-165434 GCA_004329165.1 Spatholobus suberectus | reverse complement strand
GAAGCACGACAGCACTACTTCTCTAGAGTTGTATGATGGATCTTCTGATCCAAATGACCACCTCTCAGTGTTCGAGTCAGTGATGTCATACAAAGGGCGTTGGCTTCGTTAACATACAGAGCGTTCCTGTTGTCGTTGAAGGGAGTGGCGCTGAAATGGTTCCAATCTCTGGAATCGAGGTCCATTGACTCGTGGGCGATGTTAAGGGAAAAGTTCAAAATCGCCTTTGCAACTAGCAAGGCCAGGACAAAGACTAAGGCCGATCTGAGGAGGATTCGCTAGGGCGCAAATAAGCCATTAAGAGAATACATCGGCAGGTTCAACCAAGAGGGTAAGAGCTGTCGAAAATCTGCAACCTGGAGTGGTTCTAATGTTGGTTAAAGACAGGGTGAGGCCAGGCTCGCCTTTCTTCATGTCAATTGTCAAAACACCTCCGACTTCGATGGAGGAGCTTTTGAAGAAGGCAGAGAAGTATATTTACTATAAAAATGTGCTGGAGGTTGGGAAGGTCAAAACGGCCAAGGTTGAAACACAGAAGAAAAATTCGTAAGCAAGACTGACCAACCGCCACATCAAGAGGACCGGAGTTTATACAAAAGGGGCCTGAAGTTGAAGAATATACGCCGTTGAATGCCTCTAGAACAAGAATTTTGAACGAGGTATTTAACATGGAGTTTGTGGAGGAAGGAATAAAACCTCAAGGCCAATAAAAAAAAAGAAAGAGGCGATCGATTTAAATACTGCTGATATCACGGGGCATGACACGGATGAATGCTTTCAGCTGAAGGATTCAATTGAAGTGCTGATCAGACGTGGGAGACTGGACCACTTTATCAAGCAAAATGACGGTCGTAATGATAGAGGACGACGCCCTTCACCACCTAGGATAGAGAGATCTAGGAGCCCAAGGAAAGGCGTTCTCCATCCCAGAGAGACCGGTCACCACGCCAACATAGTCCCGCGAGAAGCCACTCACCCCGGCCATCACGAGACGATGTCAAAGTACATGCTATACGCCGTCAGCCTCCCAGACGGTCATCATCCCGATGGCCCACACGATCTCCCGCCCATTCTCCCATGCAGAGCCACGAGATCATATACGTCATCGCAGGCAGATTCTCAGGAGGAGGCTTGGTCAACAATGCAAGAAAGAGACATGCTAGAGAGTAATGGCAACTTCCTCCGGGATTTGCGCTGGTGATGGCCCCACCAAGAAAAGAGCACCGCCTTTGACTTTTAATGACTTTGATTATGCCGATGTTATGCCAAACCACAATGATCCTTTAGTGGTGAAGGCCTTGATAGCGAACAAGGAGGTTCATAGGCTACTAGTAGGCATCGGCAACTCTGCCGATGTTAGGTTCTACGAGCTATTTCAAAAGCTAAAAATCCTAGAGTCCGAGTTATTGCCATACAATGAGGACTTGATAGGATTCTCCGGACACCACATAATGTCGGTAGGGTACATAAAGCTCCATGTGGACATTCGAAAAGCCGCCATGCACGAAAACCATAATCACACAATTCATAGTTGTGGTACTAAGTCCTCGTACAACGCAATTTTGGACAGACCAACGTTGAACGCATTGGGGGCCATTATCTTGATCTCGCATCTGGCCATAAAGTTCGTTGGTGATAACATGGAGGTAATCACCCTTCCGGGTGATCAGAGGAAGCTAAGGAGTGCTACAAGGAGTCTTTCAAAGTTAGTCACAATCCTGACATAGAATACCAACCCAATCCTAAAAAAGGCGAAGTGCTCCTTACAGAACTAGACTATCGGGATGAAGTAAAGAAAGATACTTGGATACCCCGTCTAGAGCTAGAAGGAGAATGCATCCTAGTTCAGATCGAGAAGGAGAAGGATCAAATCATGAAAATTAGAGCTAACCTAGATGAAAAGATGAAGAAGGATCTATCGATGCTTATGAAGAATAATGCCAGCTTGTTCGTGTGGAAGCCGACATATATGCCCGGGATATATCCCAATCTCTTTTGCAATCACCTAGGGTTGATCCCTCCGTGAAACCAGTATGCCAGAGAAGGAGAAAGATGGCCCCTGAGCGCTTAGAAGAGATTGATAGATAGGTGGAGGAGCTGCTGAAAGCCAGATTCATTTGAAAAGTAAAGTATACCACCTGGCTAGCCACATAGTGCCTGTGAAGAAGCAAAATAGGAAGTAGAGAATGTATATTGATTACACTGACCTAAACAAGCACTACCCGAAGGATTCATACCCTCTACCCGACATTGACAAGTTAGTGGATGGTACATCCAATTTTCGTTATCCATCTTTCATGGATGCTTACTCCGGATACAGTCAAATTACTCTTTACCCAGGCGATCAGGAGAAAACGGCTTTTATGATTGAGAAGGCTAATCATTTTTATAAGGTGATGTCCTTCAGGTTAAAGAACGTTGGGGCTACATATCAGAGAATGATGAACAAGGTGTTTGAAGCACAGATAAGGCGAAATCTGGAAGTATATGTTGATGACATGATCGTGAAAAGTGCCACCCCTTTGGCACATCTTTAGGACTTAGAAGAAACCTTCGCCCCGTTGAAAAAATTTAATATGAGGCTAAACCCCAACAAGTCTGCATTTGGTGTCTCGGCTGGAAAATTTTTGGGATGTATGCTATCTGAGAGGGGATTGAGTTAAACCTGAAGAAGTACCGGTCTATACTAGAAATGAAGAGCCCTCAAAGTGTAAAGGAAGTGCAGAAATTAACAGGGCGCCTGGCCATATTGAGGAGATTTATAGCCAAATTAGCGCAGATTGCTCTCCCTTTTCTCTAGCTTTTAAGGAAGGACAAACCTTTTGAATGGACTGATGATTGTGAAGCTACATTCATTAGGTTGAAAGAGATTGTATCTTCTCCCCCTTACTCACTAAACCCGAGATAGGTGAAGTGTTATAACTATACTTAGCTGTGGGCGATAAAGCTGTGAGTGTCGCGCTAGTACAAGAAACACCGGAAGGGCAAAAGCCGATCTACTTTGTAAGTAGAGCTAAACCAAGGTATCCCAAAATAGAGAAGGTAGTGTTTTCCCTCTTCATGGCGGCTAAAAGGTTAAGACCATATTTCCAATTGCATTAGGTTATAGTAAGGATGAATCAACCAATCTGGCACATCCTACACAGGCCTAAGCTAGCAGGGAGCATGACGACCTGGGCTATAGAATTATCAGAATATGGGATTCAGTATGAACCAAGGTAGGCACTAAATCCCAAGTGCTAGCCGACTTCATAGCAGAATTGACTCCGACAGAATCCCCGTCCAGAGATTCAACTTGGACCCTTTTTGTAGATGGGTCATCCAATGAGAAGGGAAGCGGTGCCGACATATTGTTGGAATCTGTGGACGACATTGTGTTGGAACAATCATTGACTTTTACATTTCCCACCTCCAACATTAGGCAAAATACGAGGCATGTATAGTCAGGCTCATTATGGCGGCCGACATTGGTGTCTTGTCGTTGTGCGTATATAATGATTCCCAGCTGATGATCTCACAGATTAGTGGGGCATATCAAGCCAAAGAGCCGATATTGCAGAAGTATCTGGCAAAAGTTAACACTTTCATTGCAAAGTTTAAAAACATAGACTTTATCTACATTCCCCGGGAGAAGAATGTCAGGGTAGATATTTTATCAAAGTTAGTTAGCACGAAGTCTTCCGATAATAATAGGACGGTCATTCAATAGACAATCCACGAGGCTAATCTCATGTTGGCGATTGTGTCAGAGCAAAGTTGGATGTCCCCCATTATTAGCTTTTTGAATGAAGGCGTTATCTTGGAAGACAGAAAAGAAGCAAGAAGGCTAGAACGATCCGCAACCCATTTTTGCATAGTGAATGATAAACTATACCGACGTGGCTTCTCATAACCGTTGCTTAGATGTTTGAGAAAGTCGGAGTTTGAATACGTGATGGCCAAGATATATGAGGGATGCTGGAGGTAGAGCATTAGCTAAGAAGATACTTAGAGCCGGCTATTATTGGCCGACGTTAAAAAATATTGCTATGGAGTTCGCTAAAAAGTGTGATAGATGCCAAAAATGTTCCAACATTCATCTGGCCCCCTTGAAAAACTTGGGCACGATTACTTCCCAATGGCCTTTCATATGGTGGGGTATTGATATACTCGGCCCCTTTCCCAAAGCACTCGGCCAGGTTAAATATTTGGTGGTAGGATTGACTACTTCACCAAGTGGATCAAGGCAGAAGTGTTAGCCACTGCCATGGTAAAGAATGTGGAGAACTTTGTATTTCGGCAAATTATTTTTAGGTTCGGAATACCGGATGTCAACGGCACTCAATTTACAGATAAGAGCTTCCAAGAGTTCTTGGCCAGATTGAAAATCAAACAGCACTTCACATCAGTTGAACACCCCCAAACAAACAAACAAGCAGAGGCATCAAATAGAGTCATCCTTAGAGGGCTCAGACGACGTCTAGATGAAGCGAAGGGGTGTTGGGTTGAGCAACTACCACACATCCTATGGGCATACCGCACAACCTCCCATTCTTCCACTGGAAAGTCTCTTTTTCGCCTTACTTACAGCGTGGAGGCAATAATCACGGCATAGATTGGAGTGCCGACGTGGAGAGTGGCTAACCTGAGGCTGGAGGATAATGATTGACTGCTACGTTCAAAGTTGGACATAGCGGAAGAAAGAAGGGAGGTGGCCGCCATAACAGAAGCTGTTTTGAAAAGATAGGTCGTGGCGAGGTATAATAAGAAGGTCGTACATCGTGCTTCCGAGCTTAGTGATATAGTCTTAAGGCGTGCCGACATAGGAGGAAGAAACGCCAAACAAGGAAAACTTGTCGAGAAATAAGAAGGCCCATACCGGGTTATCTCAAAAACTGAAACAAGTACTTATGCCTTAGAGACGCTACCCAGGATTACCATTCCACGGATGTGGAATGCAGGCAACCTCAGACGATACTATAGTTAAGGCGTGATTGGTAACGCTAGTTTTGATTTCCTAGTTATTTTAAGTCTGTAGTATAGCTAGATAGAGTTACATACTACTACTTGTGGCTTTTGTAATATTTTTTGTTCCACATGATTAATAAAATGATAGTTTGCCTGCCATATAAAGCTAAATACAAGGGTGAGCGAGCGCGCAGAAGTAAAAGGCCATTGCGAACTACCCCGTGCACGTGAATTCTCTTTAGCCGGGGTAGGAAGATTGCTAAAAATCAAGATAAAGCCATTGCGAACTACCCCGTGTACATAGATTTGCTCCAGCCGGGGTAGAAAGATCGCTAAAGAAGAAGATAAAGCCATTACGAACTACCCCGTGTACGTGGATTCGCTCCAACCAGGGTAGGAAGATCGCTAAAGAAGAAAAAGATTGCGAACTATCCCGTGTACGTGGATTCACTCCAGTTGGGGTAGGAAGATCGCTAAATAAGAAGCGCATAAGCATAAAGCGTTCAAGGAAAATGCAAAGGACAAAAACAACAAGCAAAAAGCATTCAATGAAAGCACGAAGAAGAAAACCGAACATGAAAACGTTTAGCAAAGTCGCAGAAAGCAATCTATACGTATAAAGCAAAGTACATATATTAAGTTGTGTTCAACAAGGGAGATATTGAAAGAAAGCATCAAAACTTGTTCATTTACATTCAATGTATCAACATATATACATGGTCTGAAGAATACTTAAACAAAAAATTAAAAAATAAATCGGCATCCCAACCCTTCAATCTCCGACGTTGGCAGCATCTTTAGGAACACCAACATTTTCTGGTTCAAGACCACCAACTAGGATCACCACCTCAGTGGAAGGCGGGACAATCGACGTCACTTGCGAGGTCAATATAAAGCTGTCCATAAGCTCCCTTGTGGCATCTTGCTTATCCGCTTGAGGCTCGAAATAGACCTCGGCACCTTGATGCTCTCCACCGGTTTCATCTTCCTCGGTATCATCTTCAGCATCATAATCAGCTACTGGAACGGCAAGATCCGTCGGTGTCATCTCGCCATTTACATTTGTGTGCCAAACGTCGTCAATTACTTCGCAGTCTGGCCAAGCGCACGCAAGGTCCATGTTGTTTTGGAGGAGGAAGCGAACTTGCTACATTGTGTTATCGAATAAGAGTTGGACAGACTCAATCCAACAGCGGCGCATTAATTGGGTCTTTTCTTGAGAAGTTGCCATGCTGAATTCTAACTCTCACACCATAGCTTGCAAATCTTTGACTTTACTTCCTGAAGCTTGGAGCTGAGAGGATAAATCTAAATCCAGCTCAATATACCTAGCATTGGCGACAGACAACTTCACTTGAAGATCCGTTTCAACCTTGGCCAGCCACAATTTTTCAACTTTCTCCTCCGCTAGCTATCCTTTTAGAGATTGGACCTCCTCCTCCAGCTCGGCAATCCTCTGACCAGATTCCTCTTTCGCTATGCGAGCACCCTCCTCGGCTTGTTTGAGCCAAGATATGACCGCATCCTTCTCCACTAGGATATCTAGGGGGTTTTCGTTGCCGAACGCCTCCCTCATCAACACGTATTGTGAATAGCCATAGAACATATGGCTGAAGAAAGAGCCTAGTCCATCAAGCCCATCCTGCATAGCGCCCAGCTCCCTCCTCATCAAGCTCACTTCGTCGGAAATTTTGTCTTCAAAGATCGTCGCCTTCCCAAACCAAATATGCTCATCAGCCAACTCTACCGTTGAAAGAGAGGGCTAATCATGTCGATGCCTCTTTGTAGGTGGCACCTTTTCTAGTATAACATCGGTCACTGCCCTCTTCCCAGAGGCGACGTCAACTGGAGCGGTATCGGCAAACACTTTTTGGGAGACCCTGGCTAGCAGGCCAACTCCGGAAGGCACAACCTCAATGGAAGCTGACATTGCTGATGTAGGCACATCCCGGTTCTCGGCCTCCCTGATCACTATACCCTTTGCCGCTGTGAGGATTGGGGGAGGAAGCACCTGTGTTTTTTCCACCACCTTAACCTTCCCCTTGACCCTCCTCGGTTCTTTAGGCTTAGCCGCCTTATCTTGCTAGAGGGCCAAGGCGAAGTCGGCCATCTTTGATTTCACCATCGTATCTACAAAAAAAAAAAATGAACCTGGTTAAGATATGCACAGAATATCAAGACAATTAGAAAATAAACATGTAAAAAGTTTACATAAACAGACCAAAATATTGGCAATATTCAATAGGGGTAGTGCCAATTAACCATTAGTAGGGGATGCGATCCTACAGGTTTTTTATTATAGTAGAAAAATGGTCCCGAGCTTGAGCTTCTTCTGGGGTCAGGTCATCATTTTGGACCAAAAACTTTCCATGATCCAAGCAGTAATGGTTGTACGACTAGTACAGCAGAAATTGGGGCGCGACAACATTCTCCCTTACATCACGGACCATAAAAAATACCTCCCAGTTCTCTACACTAGGATGCAAAAAGAAGAATTTGTCCTTATAGTCCTTGTAAGAATCCTAGAAGGGTTTAAGTAATGCCAGACCCTAGACGCTTCGAAACAAGACAAAGAAGAACTTATTATCATAAGTATGGTGGATAGGGATAAAGTAGTACAGAAATAAATTTCGGCTACAGACAACTCCCTCTCGTTTGCTCAAACTCTTGAATGCCACCATGAAGCCCCAAGAATTGGGATGAAGCTGTGAAGGCGCGACACTTAGAAAGTTTAGGACCAACACCTGGAACTCCGTCAGTGGCAACCTAATCCCGAGATGCTCAAATAATGTTAAGTACATGGGAAGGAAGTCAGGGTATAAATATCCCGCCGCTGTCACCTCGGCCTTGTCCAGCAGGGTCCCCATGTTTTCTTTTTGACCCTGCGAACATATGCAGCCATCATCCCCGAGGGCAACCACGTCAAATGCCATCTAAGCACCACCCTGGCTTAGCTCAAGGCCACCCACCAAGGCATCTAAGGCCGCCTGATTGAAGCACGACTGAGTTCCGGCCACCTCCTTGTCAACCCAGTCAACATCTAGGCCGACCGCGCCGTGGTATGCCTCAGTAGTAGTCTCCACAGTCCTAACAGTTTTTCCCATCTCCTTGTCCAAAACAGTGGAAGAAGCAAAAGAGGCCGATTGGGGCTTTAATTGCGACCCAACCCTGGCACTGGGCCGTGCCAACTTTTTAACCCGGAAAATACTACTTGGCTTGGAAGGTGTAATACCCAAAATTTCAAGTACTAAAAATAAACCACGAGGTAGCTCTTAATAGAACCCTTCTCATATGTTATTAGACAAAAGATGTCTTAAGAGTTATTGTTATTATATTTCCTATTATTATTATTATTATTATTATTGTGTTGTGTTGTTGTTATTATATTTATTGTTATTATTATTGTTGTTGTTGTTATTATTATTCTTATTCTTATTATTCTTATTAATACCTTAGTATTATAAATTAGTAGAAATATTATCATACAACCCAAAAGAGCATCTAGGGCCCAATAGAAGATTAAAGCCCACTAAGCCACATACCCACCCACATGTTATAAGAAGGGAATAGAGAAGGAGAATTAGGTTTAGCCGTCACAAATAGAAGAAGAAAGAAGGTAGAGAGAATGAGGAGAAAAGAAAGAAGAAGAGGAGGAAAAGAAAGAGGAGGAATAGAAACCGGAGAATTCAAGTCCTAGAACTCAACTTTGTATGTCCATAAAGGTGAGTGCTCTCCCCCGTGTCCTTCCTTGTTCTTGTTCATCTATTTATCTTTTCCCTCCTTATACCTAAATTTAGGGATTTGATGGGTTTTGAGGGGATTGTGAGGGAGTAAGGAAATTATAGATTAGATTGACCAATTATCAATGTAGAAGAGTGATTAAGAATCTAATTATTTATCTTGAAGCATTTAGAACCCAAAGAAATAGGAAAAATAAATTAAATTAGTACCTCGAATCTGCCCAGCGATATTAGATAGCTGCTAGGTGACTTTTCTTCAAAAATTGGATTCCGCGTTTACGCTAGGCGCGCGGACCCGCTGGGCGGGGTGAAATACCCGCCGGGCGGGTTGGCTGGACCGCCGGGCGAAACTTCAGTCCTACTGGGCGAATACGACTTTTACTATTCAATTCTTTGTGTTTTTGAACTCCTTTTTGCAGTTTTTAACTCATTGTTGTTTGTTTTCTTATGCCTTGTTGAGTTTATATTGTATGATTATTATTTACCTTGAAAGAAACTAAGTGTGATATGAAATTGTGTCAATGTTTCATGATAAAAGTCTATAAAAAGTTGTAAGCATTATTTGTGACCATGCATCATAACATTTGAGTTATGTGATGAGGAAAGTATGTAGGAATCTGGCTGGTGGAGGCCGTGATGGGTTGTTTAACCTTAACCTTGAGGGTTATCCGGTTATGAAAACTCCAATGGTCCATGCTGATCCCATGGAGCCGGGGCATACTGGCAAAATTGGGTAACCCTAACTAGTCACCGAGGGATATCATGCTAGTTGAGGGTGCGAAAGCCGAAGGCATTAGTACCGATGACGTTTCTTATGGCCTGCATTTACTTCTAGTCTACTTTCTGAAAAGTTTAGGTTGGTACCACATGTGCATGAGTAGTGGTTTAGGAACATAGCACGCATATGTATCTTGTTATAGTGTGGTATGTTAGAGTGTGCTATGTTGTAATTATGTGAATTCTATGTGACCCTATTTATGTGAATTCTATGTAAGAATGTAATTGTGCCTTGTGATGAAATGTTAAAGTTGTGGACATGTGATCATATCTTGCACGAGTGTCATTCCTGTTTGATAAAACAAAATAAGGTATATGTCTAGTTACTAGACAAAGAATGTGAAACAATTATATGCTTGTAATTGGAATTGTATTTGCTACCTTAGGGATAAGTGAGAGGCTAGACTTTAGGATAGTGTTATGAGGGTTCTAGTTGGATAATAATAATTGTGAATAAGATAAAAAAAAAGGGTGAATTCCCTCATGGCGTAATAGAAAGGTATAAGACAAGTAAGAGAGAATGAAATAAGAGTATTTTAGGATGTCTGTAACCTTAGACTTGACCCTAGGGGACAGCTTTGAATATTAAAAGGAAGAAGAGTAAATTCTAAAAAGGGTATTGGGTAAGAAAGTATAAGTTCTTAGGTTAAGAATGAGATAGTAAACCAATATAATAGTTGTGAGAATGAGAGAGCAATTAATAGAGAGTATTAACTGTTGAAAGGAGTAGACTCGACCATAGGTATGGATAATTATGAAAGACCCAATGAGGCTAAAGCCATGAGAGATAAGTAATGAAGGTTATTTGAGTCGAAGAGTTTGACCTAGCTGTAGAACCCTTAGGGCACTCACTGAGACATTATGTCTCATTCCTTTAAGTTTTCCTTTTTTCAGGATACAGGTGAAGACATGTGCAGATGAAGCTTGGACTCACGTGCATGAAGTCGTAGCCTAGTTTACGTTATTTATCTTTTGTATTCTTTATATTTATATGACACCTTTGGGTGATATATGAGTTTTATTAGGCATGTATTTTAATTACTGTATGGTTCGTATATAATATCTAATTACATTTATGAGTAATATTTGCATGTTGTGTCTACCTTTCAAGTTTGCTTTTCTTTTCATTCTTAGAAATATAGACCTAGTTACGGTAATGCCCCTTAGGGTGTTACAGAAGGGATCCTCATCAAGTCTGGGTATTGCACCCAGGCCTTGGCATACTCCAATACCTTGTCTGGGCCGTAAGGCATCCCTATGGCTTTTAAGTGGCTCCGGCACTTCTCCAAGACCTCATGATAGATTATGATTTTAGGTGGTGAGGGTTGTTTTAGGTCGGCTGTCATAGGGCGCTCATCAGTCCTCCTTGCAGACCCTCGTCTACCCAACCTACCCCAGACTGCTACCCCGCCGCGTGTAGCTGTAAGACCAGTCGAAGAATTGACACCACCGAAGACACCTTCCTGACCATGACGACTGGAGCGGTGAGACGGAGGCACCGCCGCAGACTGAAAGAGCCAATTAGCAGCGAAACCCCCTAGGCGGCTTCTATGACCGCCTCGAGCGAAAGACGAAACATCAGTTTTACGCGGGTCCATCTCCGACCAAACAAAAAACACAATATAATACAAGAAACCAAAATACAAGGGAATGCTTAAAGTGAAGACGAGAAAGAGAATGCCACCTTAGTATATAAAACTGCTGGTAATGAAGAATAATGGAGGTAGAACAGTAGGCTTCACGTCCTTCACCAGAGGAAGAAAACGTAGGAGGCGGAAGGTACTCTCACGAAGAAGAAACAAAATCTTAACAGCAGAATGAAGGTAAGCATACCAAACCATGAGAATCTAAGCCTTTTATATCACAGGCCCATATCAGGGTCAAGCCCAAGTCCAGCATTTTCAAAAGACAACCACCAAATCTATTGGAATTCAAAGCGCTACAGATTTTAAGATATCAAATCATTATGCATTTAATGCAACTCGACTATCTAAAAAATACAACGCAGTTGTTTGAAAAATAAAAAGACTCAAACCTCTCGACTCCAGAGTTGACAAGCCTTTCCCAACGAAAAGAATTACCAACTTGGGAGCAACATCATCCCAGACCCTCTTTCAGGCTCTTAAGCTGATGATGCCTGTTCCAAGCATCACCAGCTTGGGGGCAACTGTTACAGGGCCAACTTAGACTCATAAGCCGACGATGCTTCTCTAAGCATTACCAACTTGGGGGCAACTGTTCTGACGGTCACTCAGACCCACAATCTAAGTCGGCTTATACGTCACCTATCCCGGCTAGCACAGCCTCGGGTATCGCAGCTCATAAACCCCTGCTATCCCGAATTGACTCCACATCTATCTCGGCACAGCATGGGAAGCGCCTAACGGTAAGGAACGTGTGCAATTAAACACTCAAATGCACACTGTCATGTGGCACTTAGTTCTAATAGAATTTCCCTCCAAAACATACTATATAAAGGACTCCAACCCATCAGGTACACTTGCTCTCTCATACTCATTCATACTGGTATCCTTATTGACTTAGGCATCAGAGTCCTTGCAAGTGCCACCGTCGAAGATGTCGACAACCACCGTGAAAGCTCACCAGAAACACATTCTTATGTTCACCACACAACAATATCAAACCCAAATAAAGTCAAAATTACAAAAAGAAAGTAGGAAATAATTATTTCTGAAAACAACTGGGAAGAAAAAGAAAAAGCGCAGCTCCATTTGCATCCACCATTGACAAACATCCTCGCTCATCCAGATTCATCAAGTGCACTCACACGTGAGTTATCACTGTCCAATAATGCCTCCAAATGTAACGTATAATGTTACTAAAATGAGAGATTTAAAATACATGATTAATAAAATAACAGAATTGCATGTTTTATAATAACTTGTTAGATATTTAAATTTCTAATTGGTCATAGAATATAGTTTATTCATAATTAAAATTTTAAATGATTTATTAAATAAATCTGTTTTTAACGAATTGAGAGACGATCTAAAAAAACTGATTAAATTAATTAACTTTAGATTAAAACTTAAGCAAAAATGAAATTGTGATTAAGAAATAATTTTAGCAATATTTACCTTTTTAATCATATTACTTAAAATAAAGTGTGATAAAAATTTAATTATTATATATGTGAGTAAGTAACAGGATTTTAATAGAAATTAGAAGAAGAAATTAGTTGCAACCTTAGAGTTTAAACTAACTAACAGCAAATAGTTATATAGGATAGAATTTAAACTAGCAGCAATTTTAGATATCAAACAGCAAATTAAAATAAATAATAAGAGTCATTATTGGGTGATTCATAAAAATTAAAAGAAACTAACGGCAGAAAATTACACGTAAAGCAGAATATTATACTGAAATTTAAACGGTTAGCAAATAAAACAAATAAATTGAAGATAGTTAGAATCAAGAAATAAAAAGGGTTAGTAGGAGTTGGTAATAATTAGAAGAAGTAAGTAGAAGGTTAAAAATAATTAATTCTTGATTTAGATATTAAAAAACAAATCAATAACATTTTTGACATTTTAATTGATAAAATGATAGTAATTAATTAAAATTAATTAAGAACAAACAAGATGGGTTAGGGACACCCCACCAAACACTCCATAATTATATTCCTGTTTTAAAAATAATGATAGATGTCTCTTCTTTTTACCTTAGAAAAATTTGACGCTTTGATAGAGTGATGTAACTTTCTTTAAATTTGTGCAGAATCTTGATTCCACAAGCTACTTGTAACAAAATAAAATTAAGACAACTTGTTAGAGAAGAAGACAAAAAGGACGTGTGGTTTTGGGACCACTATGCGTGAGTCCTATTTATAATATTTTCAAAGGTTTGTTTTGTAATTTTTAGAGGGCTTAGGTGGCTTAATTCTAGGAGTTTAGACTTATGACTCATCTAGGCTATAACTCATGCATTCTAAGATTTTTCCACCTTGCAAACCTTCAAAGCTTTAGGCAATCATTAGTTTTAGTTGGATCTTAATTAGTGCTTAGGTTACTTTAGTTTAATTTCAACCAAAATGTGTTAGTTTGGTTCAGTTTAAAATAATTTTAGTTGGTATGTAAAAGTCTGGTTAGTTTTTAACTTAGTCTGTTATTGATTTCTTCTTTTCTCACATGTGGCCGAAAATTGCATGTGAAATGTAATGATCGTACGTGTAATATACATAAAAAAAAATACAGCAGCTGGTTTCCTTATATTTCAATGTGTAATCTTGTAGAATTTTAGGCAATTTTAGTTTGCTTTTAAATCTTAGTTTTATGGTAGTCTTGTTTGGGTTTGATTTAATTTCATTTGGCCACATGATTAGAAATGTAATGGTCCTATTATTTTAATTAAGTAAATTTATTCTTATTTATCCTACTAGTTAAATTTAATTTTAACTAATCTAATTTAATCAAATTTTAAGTGGAATATATTTAATTAGGTTTGGTTTTGGGAATTTAGAATTTGATTTAGGGTATTTTAATTAAAACTAATCACACTTATAATTAAAACTAGATAATTCTATTATTATTTGAAACTAAATATATTAATTAAAAAATATTTTTAACTTATCTAACTTAATTGAATAAAGTAGAATAAATTTAATTACATGATTAAAATTCTTATTTTTCTTTATAATAATTTAATTTGTATTTAGAACTCTTAATTTTGTCTTAATTAGAGTTTTAAAATTGAGGTGCTTCCAAAGTCTTTAAGTTGAGCTACTTCCTTGAGCTACTAGCTTGAGTTGTCTTCCTATTTGAAAATTTTAGATTTTAATTATTTTAAGTAAACAAAGTATTAGTAATATCTATTTAGAAAATCTTGTTTTGCTCCTTTAACAAAGTTTTAGGTTGCAAACTTTTATTTTGGTTATGAATTACTTAGTAACTTAAATAAATTAATGCGTAAATAAAATTTAACTTCACTGGTGGAAAAAAACCCTTTTATGACGCCATTTAACATCAATTGTTTAACAACTGATGTAAAACAAAAGCGCGGTGACAATTTTGTAATTAACCACAAAAGTTTTACATTGGTTGTCAAACAACTGATGTTAAAAATACTTTTTACATCGATTAAGCATTTAATTGATGTAAAAAGTCTTTTTTTTTTGCATCAGTTGTTTAGCAACCAATGTAAAACCCCCCTCCCCTCCCGAAAATTAAAACCCCAGTTCTTTCCTTTCGCAAACCACTATGCACAAACCATATACGCGACCCACCTTCTACGACACCCACCAGCAACATCGCCACCGTCACTGACGACACCCACCACTGACGACGACCAACCTCTACACATATGAATCAAGAACCATGCGAACGACCAATCACGCTCACACCTACCCACCATCATCGACAACTGTCCCCACCATCGTCCCCACCATCAACCATCGCGCTCCTTCCAACAGCCACCACGTTACTTTTTTCTCTCTCTTTTTCCTTGTTCTTGCTTGGGATGATTATGTGAGGGTCATTATGAGTTTTTTGTGGGTTAATGATATTATTAACAATGGTCAAAAGAAATCTTAAGAGAGCAACTATAGTTTGTTAGTCCTCATTTTTAATGTACTCCCAAACAATTTCTATTAGAGTTTTTTGTAGGTTGATTATATTGTTAACAACGGTCAAAAGAAATCTTAAGAGAGGAACTACAGTTTGTCAGTCCTCAATGTATCTAAAAATATATTAACCTTCAAGTTTGTCTCTTCTTCATTCTCTTCTATCTTGGGAGCCAAATAGTGTTGCCTTTATAAAAGAGTTCATGTATCGCAATGCAAATGTTAAGGACACAGGCTCATTCATCTCATTGAAAGTAACTTCTTCAGGCTGCAATGACCGTTAGATATAATGTAGGGTGAAGATTGTGCATAGAAATATTCTGCCTTTAAACTATATTTTCAATTCCAACATCTCCTTTAATGGAAAACTTTAGACCCTTATTAGTATCGAAATGACAACTTAAACATACATCACAAAATACCACACTTCTCAACATAACTTACTAAACAAAACAAGCAAACATTAACAACATGGTTAAAGATAGGATTTAAAAGCTTCTCAATGTCTTTCTTTTATGGCCTCTAGAACCTTCTTTAAAAGGGAACGTTGCAGTAGACAATGTTCCAGCATCGTGAGCAAAGGTGTGGTGAGAAAATTGAAGTGGAGAAAAAGGAAAGGTTTTTATAATCTTAACTTATAATTGTGTGTTTAATTACATGCTTTATAACTTGTATGTTTAATTATATGCTTTATATTCAAGTTATGCATTATGAGTGAACCTTAGTTTCCTGTTTGAGATTCAATACATTGATTAAAGTGCTAATTGTTGTATTGAATCTTGAATTATCTGGTTGGACATTTTGGGAAGTTTCATTTTTTTTATACTTGATTAATATATAGATGTTAAGTCTCATCTTAAATTTGATGAAATTTCGGTTTAGTGCATTTCATGTTGTGTTTTCAAATGCAAACTTGAATGTGGTGGATTTGGTGTCCCACTTTCATTTTGTGTACTTGGAAACCAATATGAAATGTTGCCGAAATTTTTTCAAATTTAGGATATGAGACTTATCATATACATATCAATCAAGTATAAAAAAATGTTTTCCTGAATAGGATAGGGTCACACCTTTTAAAAAAAATGAGATTTACATGCATGAATATATGTTTGCGTGTATCACAAATCAAAATTATGGATCAAAGTTGGGTGAATACAAGTCACATAAGTGACGAGTATAGGAATGGAGTTGAAGAGTTTTTGGAGTTTGCTAAACAAAATGTTCCTAATAATAATGGAAGCTATTATTGTTCTTGTGTTAACTGTTTGAATGGGAGATGACTAGAAGTTGAGTTAATACGGGAACATCTTTTCTATGAAGGGTTTCTTAAGAGCTCTACAATATGGACATGGTATGGTGAATTGTTAGACATTTCAAGTGTGTCCTGAACAGAGCAGGTTGATGTAGATATGGACAGTTGATCAAAGAATATGATTTGGGGTGTTAACAAGAGTCTTTCCAGCGAGCACATGTGTACGACACTTTGTTTAGTGATGCTGAGAAGCCTTGGTATCTGGAGTGCACTAAATTCACACAATTGTTAGCAATGTTAAGATTGGTGAATGTCAAGAAAAGAAATGGGTGGAACGATAAAAGCTTCACTAAATTGTTTGAGTTGTTGAAGGACATGTTTCCAGAAGGTATCACATTATCGAATCGTAACTATGAGGCGAAGAAGGTGTAGTGTCCAATGGGTATGGAATATAATAACATACATGTGTGCCCTAATGATTGTATATTGTACATAAAAGAGTATTAAGAGATGCATAAGTATCCCAGGTGTGGGGTATCACACTACAAAGTGAAGGATGGTTATTGTAATAATGATGAGAGCACAAAGGAAGGTCCTTCTACAAATGTGTTATGGTATCTTCCAATTATTCTAAGGTTTAAGCGATTGTTTGCTAATGCAAACAACATGAAGAACCTCATGTGACATGTAGATAGGAGAAAATGTGATGGATAGCTTTGCCATTTGGTTGATTCTTCGTAGTGGAAGAAAATTTATCTTTTGTTTCTAGTTTTTGGGAATGAAGCAAGAAATCTTAGGCTTGGACTTGCTAGCTCTTTATGGTAACTTATCTTGTAAGCACAGTTTATGGCATGTTCTTCTAGTAATTTATAATCTGCGCCCTTGGTTGTGCATGAAGCCAAAATATGTTATGTTATCTATGATGATTTCAAGCCCAAGACAGCCAGGAAATGACATAGATGTTTACCTACATCCCTTGATTGAAAATTTGAGAATGCTGTAGGAGGAAGGTGTTGAAGTGTATGACGGATATCACCATCAAAATTTCATGCCGCACGCAATGTTATTGTGTACCATAAATGACTTTCTAGCATATGGAAACTTGAGCAGGTATAGTGTTAAGGGCATAACGCATGCCCTATCTGTGAATAAGACACATCCTACCTACAGTTGAATTATGGAAAGAAGATAGTTTACACTAGGCATCATAAATTTCTCAGGCCTAATCATCCATATCGTAAACTGAAAAAAGCTTTTAATAAATGTCAGGAAGATAGTATTGTGCCACCTTCCTTAACTGGTGAGTAGGTTTATGAATGGGTGAAAGACATCAATGTTGACTTTCGAAAGACCTAAAAGAAGGCTACTGAGAAAAATATGTGGAAGAAGATGTCAATATTCTTTGATATTCCATACTGAAGCAATCTAGATGTTAGACATTGTATAGGTGCTATGCATGCGGAAAAAAATGTCTATGATAGTGTAATCAGTATGCTTCTAAACATTAAAGGCAACAAGACAAAGGATGGTTTGAATGCTTGTCAAGATTTGGTTGAGATGGGTATATGTCTGTAGTTAAGTATGCAATTAGTAGGTAAGTGGGCATATGTGCCCCCAACATGTCATACTTGTCAAAAAAGGCAAAAACAACTTTCTATAAGTGTCTATAGGGCGTAACAGTGCCACAAGGATACTCTTCAAATGTCAAGAATCTTGTGTCAATAAAAGATTTCAAATTAGTTAGCTTGAAGTCTCATGATTGCCACATCTTGATGCAACAACCCCTACTAGTGACTATGCGTGACAAATTGCCTAAAAATGTTAGACATGCCATAACGCGACTATGCTTATTCTTCAATGCTATATGTAGCAAATTCATTGAGCCTTAAAAGTTGGATGAGTTATAAAATGAAGTTGTTATTATTTTGTGCCAATTGGAGATGTATTTTCCTCCTTCATTCTTCGACATCATGGTTCACTTAATAGTACATCTAGTGGGGGAGATTAAATATGTGGCCCTGTTTATTTAAAGCAGATGTACCCAGTTGAATGATACATGAAGATCTTGCAAAGGTACATGAAGAATTCATACTGTCTAGAAGCATCTATTGTTGAGAGATATATTGCAGAAGAAGCCATTAGTACTTGTCACAAGTGAAAGCTGTAGGGTTTCGTAAATCTCGTCATGAGGGAAAATGTGGAAGTCATGGTACAAGAGGTGTAAAGTTGTCACTAAGGGCCGGGAGGAAGTGCTTCAAGGGTATTTGTGTATATTAAATAACAATGATGAGGTTCTTTCTTACTTATCTACTCACAAAACCTTTGTCAAGACAAATAACCCTCAAACGAATGAAAAATAGGTGTTGAAAGAGCATAACAAGACTTTCTTAAATTGGTTTAAAGAAAAAAATTAATGATGATGGTAGTGCTTCTGATACGTTAAAATGGCTAGCATATGGGCCTAATCTTGATGTCATAACTTGGACTAGATATGATATCAATAATTTTTCCTTCTACACAAAGTCACAGGATAATAAGAGTACTATGCAAAATAATGGGTTACTCTTAAGGCTGAGTTCATGCACTTCTCTAGTTCAATAGATAAAAATCCCATTATGGTATCAATAAGTAACTTTGGAGTCATTGAAGAGATTTGGAAGGTTGATTATGTTACGCTTAAAGTGCCTGCTTTTAAGTGTAAGTGAGTTGACAATAACACTAGTGTGCAAACAATGAATTAGGATTTACTTTGGTAGACCTTCGCAAGGTAGCTTATAAGGACGAGTCTTTCATCATGGCATACCAAGCAAAACAAGTGTTTTATGTCAATGATCCTTATAAAGAAAGGTGGTGAGTCATTCTCGAAGGAAAAAGCATGCATGGTACTCATGAAAATCAAGATTCAATAGTTGATATTTTTGACAAGCCTTCTTTCTCAACACAGATACCTATTATCATTGAGGAAAATGAAGTGGATGATGTACATGTTAGTCGTGATGATCATGATGAAGGTGTATGGAAGAACATTCCTACCTAACAATGTAAGAAATAAGTTATGTTTATCTTGTTATTTAATTAATTACATTTTCATTATGTTTATCAAAAGGAACCTTACATTCAAATGTTTTTTAATTAGTGTTGTGTTCACATATAATGTTTTGGAGCGTAGGCCCACGACAAAATCAAACAAGTTAGAATGGATTTTTTTCAAGGTAAGTAGTTTACAATCTCAACATTCAAAAGCACATTAATTATAGTTTTATTGTTTATGATCCAATGTTATGTTATTATATGTTGCAGTTATTTGCTGATCAACAACCATTGGGTGATGAAGTAATTGTTTATTAATAACATCCCGAAAATTATTGTTTGTTTAGAATGTATTTAGGTAATTTAAAATTGTATTTTAGAATTAGTTGTAGATGAAATTTATATGTTTGTTTAGAATGTATTTAGGGTTTAGTTACTAGTAGTTGCAGATGAAATTTATGTATGTTTAGAATGGATTTAGGTAGTTTAGAATTGTTCAAAGTGTGTTTAAGAGGTACTTTAGCTTATAATTATGATTTAATGCATATATTAATATTTGTTGATGATATTTAGAATTTAGCATATTTAAATATGATTGAACTGCCTGCCTAGGTTTGTCTGTAATTTACAGGTTGGAAAATTTATAAAACAAACAAAATATTAAAAAAAAATGAATAACTATCGCTTTCTATATTGGTTAAAGCCACGATCAATGCATAGAGGACTTTCTACATTTGTTCAATCTATAACCGATATAGAAAGGAGACTTTTTACATAAGTTGTATATTAAACCGATGTAAAAGTCACACCTTTCTACATCGATTCAAGTATGAATCGATGTAGAAAGTCTTTTTACATAAGTTTTTTGTCTGATGTAAAAAAAGCTCACTTTCTACATTGGCAAGATCTACATCGATTCAAGAACCGATGTAAAATTCCTAAAATAACTGATGTTGTAAGTGCTTATTGTAGTAATGCATGCTATAGAATTAAACAAAAAAAAAGTTATTGTTTGTATTTCAAATAAATAATGTGTCTAAAATTCAAGTCGTTATAGTATAAACAAAGGTATATATGTCTGTATTAAAAGAAAAAAGCTTTCCTTCTTTTTTCCATTCCAAAATGGACTAAACCTAAAGATGATGGCGAACCCACTTGTAGGTCTTATTCCTCCCTGTGTCCCTTCCACCAAATGAAAGAAGTATTATAAAATTTGGGCTTTCCCTTCCCTCCTCAATCAGTACCCTTATTCTTGCAAAATGAAAGAAGCGTAAGAGTAGACACAAGAACAAAGTCAAAGAGTGAAAGTGTTGGAAACACCAACTAGCAGTCTAATGATAAATAATTATTTTTCTTCCTCCACATTTAGGAGTTAATTTAAATTTACATGTGTAAATAAGTTGTAAGGTCCAAGAGTACATAATCAAATATGAGAATATAAAAAGAAGGCTTAAATATATTTTTTGTTCTTGCAATTTAGCACTTTTTAACTTTTCATCCTTGTATTTTTATTTTTTTTAGCTTTTGTCCCTAAACATTTCAACATGTTTTTGGTTCCTACTATCAATTTCCATTACAAAATGATGATGTGGCTAACAAACTTGATGACATCATCATGCACCACATCATCACATTGATGATATTATGATGATGTCATCATGCCATGCCATCACATTGATGATGTCATCATGTCGTGTAAATAAAAGCGCCATAAAAAAAATGTCACATCATTAATAATTTGCAGAAAAAACAAAACAAATAATTTATAGGGACCAAAACTCAAAAATGACATATTTGCAAGGACGTAAAAATATTTAAGCATTAAATTAAATATTAAAATAAAATAATGGCTTAAGATTAAAATACTCCCCTTCTCTGTCTTTACACCTTTTTTGCCTTCAAA
>QUWT01000033.1:44870-137866 GCA_004329165.1 Spatholobus suberectus | reverse complement strand
ATCAAATCTTCATGATACGACATTAACTCAGATTCTAAGATTTTAAGCTTCTTAAAGAGCTCATAGAACATAATGTCGGCAAGCTGCCAATATCCATTAATAGCATGTGAACTTCTTTGTTAGCCATGAGTGCTACAACGATGAGGGGCTCGTCATGGTTTGGCAAAGCATTACTAAAATTAGAGTCATCAAATGATAAAGACAGTGCTCATTTTTTGGCAAGGCTTAGTGCTTTTACCCTGGAAATCATTAAGACTTCCCTAGCATTTCTTTTTTGGCATTATTCAAAGGTCCGCTGCTAGAAAATTCACCTATGATAACATATATAATCTCATGGCTTTTGGTGGGGCAGTGAGTTGACTATCTGTGATTGTTGGCATGATGATATGTGTCATACTAGCTATACCTCAGCATCATCTTGCGTCGATCGGGGCAGTGTATGATTTCCAATAGAGTTATGCCAATGCGACGATATTTCTCACTTTTGTTGGGGTGAACGCCCTTTCCTTAAGCTCTTAGTTCTTTTTTGCCTCACGGGGGAACGATAAGAATCACCACGATGATCATCGCCCTACTTGCACACAAAGTGACTCAATCTCCCCCGCCTTATCAACATCTCTATGGCATCCTTCAATTGATATCACTCATTGGTATCATGCCCAAATGCCTTTTGATACTGAATGTACTTAGAATGTTCACTCAGCCACTTTATTTTTTAAAGGTTTAGGAGGTCTCACTCCTTCCTCTTAGAATTCTACGTCCAACACCTCATTCAAAATCCTTCTCTCGAGGTGTTCATCAGAGTATAGTCCTCAAACCTCAGTACGTCTTTGTACAAACCCCAATCCTTATGACATGGCGGTTTGCCATACTTCTGAATCGGGTTCTTTTTTTGCATTCCACTATTTGTAGCCTTTAGTTTCCCAAGTTCCAAGACCTTTTTGTAATTGATGCATTTCTCCGCCTTTTTCAGAAATTCCTCCATGGACGTTGGAGGAGTTTTGGCAATTGAGACAAAGAAAGGTGAGCCTTCTTTGACTTCGTCTTTGGCTAGCATCAATATTACCACAACCTATAGGTTTTTAGCTGCCCTTGCCTCTTAATTAAACTTGCTAATGTACTCTCTTAAAGGTTCATCAATGCCTTGGCTAATCCTTCTCAAATTAGCATCCATTTTTGGTCTAGCCTTTCTAGTTGCAAAGGCAATTTGAAATTTTTCCCTTAGTTCGATCCACAAATCAATGGATCTCAGGGCCAGTGACTAAAACCATTTAAGCGTAGAGCTCTTTAGTGAAAGCGGGAATACTCTACACATCAATAAGGCAAAAGCACCTTTGTAAGACATAGCAGATTTAAATGTAAGGAGATGATCATTCGGATCGATTGATCCGTCATAGTAGCTGGGAACTGCTATAGTTGTTTCGGTACTCGTACGTTCAAAATTCTTATAGAGAACGGAAGATTGAACAAGATAACCTCATCTTCAACATTGGTTCTGACTACAACAAAGTGAATGTCATGAGCGACTTGAACAGGACTAGGTTGCATAGCTGATGCTATAAGGGTTTATTGAAATTGTGATGACCATCGTAGTTTGCTCTCATGCTTAGTGTAGAACTCTGCAATCAATTTCTCTTGCTACTTCATAGCTACCCATTATTCTTACACCAGCAGAGCCAAATTTGTGATGGAGATGGATGGTGCAGGAACATCATTGGCAACAGGCTCCTTCTCTGGTGTGACAGATACCTCTTCACTGTCCACCTACAATAAGGGAAGTAGCAGCGGCGATGGTGCCGTAACAGATTTGCGGTTTCTTGTGCTAATCATTACTAAGATGTAGAATCTCCAAACAAAGATGGGAGAAAAAGAGTGTTTCCCACAGACAGCGCCTTGTGAGATAAGGCATGAGAATTGTAGAAATTATTTCTCTAATGAGTTCCAATGGTGGTGGTTGGACGTCTCCAGTGGTGACACCTGCAAGGACTCTAATGCCAAAGTCAGAGAGTGTTTGAGAAGTGGAAAAATGAGTGGTTAGGTTCATACCTGTGGTGAGGAGTCCTTTACATAGAAGATTTTTGGCAAGAAAAGCTGTTGGAGTTGTTCAAGTTCCACATAGGACGCCATGTGGTAGAATGCGTTTGGCTGTTACATATGTCAGGTTTGCCAACTGTTAAACTTTACCCCAATATATTTGGGTTAAGGACCGGCATCGGCTTCGAGTGGTTAAGGGTGATCGTTGTGGGTGGCCTGGCTTAGATGACTGGGGGTGGAGGTAGCCCTCAAAACACATTTCATTAACCAGAAAAGTCGTGAAGATGCAGAGTTAGTTAAGCTTGAGCATACCTCAGCGCAACATTGGATCGAATTCCTCAATATATCCCTTGCCCACGTTTTTCTGAATCATTGTTTGAGCCGGTGACATTGGATCGAATTCCTCAATATACCCCAGCAGTTGCTCCTTCAGAATCTCCAACACCTGCACCAATACAACAAAATCTTGTATATACTTATTGACAGATCTGATTTGTCACAAGGTTGCCAATCTATCACACAAGCTACGCATGCAACAGTTTCAGCTGCTTGCAAATACTTCTCTCTCTAACAAAGTGCATTTTTACTAGGAGTTATCTTCCTCTTACAACCCAACACTTTGCATTTTCAACCCTTATATATTAAAATTTAAAGTCACTTTAAATTCAATTTTAGATTTAAGAAGAGAAAAGTTGTCATGTCTCAGAAAAGTTTTTCATTTTCCACTTCCATTGCAGTTGTCTCTTTTAGTTTGAATAATAACACATGCATATTATTAGCATCAAAAGACAATATTATCCTTTATTTCAACATTAGATTCAAGACATCATCTCAATTTTTATTCTTTTGAGAACATATATGCGCTAAGGTGATTAGACAAAATGAGAAACCATACTCCAAATTTATGTATAACTGAAAATAATTCAGCAATGAAAACAACCTCTGTTTGGGTGACAGGTGAAAAGGACGAATCCAGCATATCAAGGTGATGCAAACTTGGAATCAAATCAAGCTTTAAACGGCCAACTTCATGCTGTAAAATGATACCAACGAGTTGCTTCCAATTCCATGGCCTTCTTCCAGTTATCTTCAGCAAGCTTTTGCTCCTCAACTTTAAACAATTCTGCATCTGCTTGACTTTTCTCCTCAGCTGTCTTCTTCTTTAAGACCTCTAGCCTTCTCTCAGCTTTGGCCACCTCAGACTCAGCATTTCTTTTTTCCACTAAGAGCACCTGCTTTTCAGCTTCGAACCTTCTGCTTGCCTCTTTAAACTTTGATACCTCAGAAGCCGACTTCATTTTCATTTCAATAACCAGAAAAGTCGTGCAGATGCATAGTTAATTTTGAGGAGCAGAAGAAGCTTGCTGAAGATAACTCGGAAGAAGCTTCGATACCTCTTCGATTTTGGCAAGCTGCGTCCCTTTCTCAATGATTCTGTGCAGCCATATTCTGTTATATCTGTCCGAAGTGATCAATGATAAAACCTTTCTCTTTCACTCTTTTCTTTTCTGTTGTTGTCTCCCTTGTTTTGTGGTTTCATTTGACAATGATACGGTATTTATAATGTCCAAAACCCCAATCGCTTTAATTAGCGCGGAAAAACGTTACACTGTTCACTGTCTAACTCTGTTCTTGGGCCTTCAACATGTTTGAAAGCAAAAATCCAGTATTTTAAGTAATATTAAATGAAAAATGGAAAGATAATTAAGGTTGAGATTTGAAATCTTAACATAAAAATAATTTTTGAATAAAAATTTAAAATAAAAAGAAAGTTTGAAAATAATTAATAATTTAAAATTTTAAAAATATAAAAATAAATGTTAAACAACAATGAACTGTACATTTGGAATCTTTTGATTTTGACAAAATGATAAATTGTTTTTTAAAAATTTATTTAGAAAAATAATAAAATAAATGATTGTTTTTCAAAATAACAATGGAAAAAAAGAAAGATAATTAAAATTTAGATTTGAAATCTTAACATAAAAAGAAATTTAAAATAATAAAAAATTAAATATTTCTAAAATATAAAAAAAATGTTAAATAAGAATGAAATGTAGATTAGGAATCATTCACTTTTGGAAAAAATAATCAACTGTTTTTTAAAAATTCCTTTACAAAACTAACATTAAATTATTTTTTCAAAATAACAATGAAAAATAGAAAGATAATTAAAGTTGATATTTGAAATCTTAATGTAAAAAGAATTTTCAAATAAAAAATTAACATCAAAAGCAAGTTTAAAAATAATTAATAATTTAAATATTTTAAGAAAGAGAAAAAAAATGATAAATAATACTGAACTAAATATTTGGAATCATTTACTTTGAAAAAATAATCAATTGTTTTTAAAAAATTTATTTACAAAACTAATAAAATAAATAATTTTTCTAATTAAAAATAGAAAGATAATTAAAATTTAGATCTGAAATATTAACATAAAAATAATTTTTCAAATAAAAATTAACATAAAAAGAAAGCTTAAAAATAATGGATGGTTTAAATGTTTATAAAAATATAAAAAAAAAAACGCTAAATAACAAGGAATTGTATATTTGGAATCATTTACTTTTGAAAAAGTAGTCAATTATTTTTTTAAGGATTTCTTTACCAAACTAATGAAATTCATTATTATTATATTTCAAAAAAGAATTGAAAAATAGAAAGACAATTAAAGTTGAGATTTGGAATCTTAACATAAAAAGATTTTTTTTAAAATAAATAATAACATAAAAGAAAGTTTCAAAATTAATAAGAATGAGGTGTATATTTGGAATCAATCACTTTTGAAAAAAAATAAGAAACTGATTTTTAAATGGAAAGATAATTAAAGTTGATATTTGAAATCTTAACATGGAAATAATATTTTAAATAAATATTAAGATAAAAAGAAAGTTTAAAAATAATTAATGATTTAAATAATTTTAAAATTATAAAAATAAATGATAAATTAAAATGAAGTTTATATTTGGAATCATTTACTTTTGAAAAAATAATCAACTGTTTTTAAAAAATTTCTTTACAAAACTAAAAAAATGACGATTTTTTTTTTCAAAATATCAATGGAAAATAGAAAGATAATTAAAGTTCAGATTTAAAATATTAACGTAAAAAGAATTTTTAAATAAAAAATATCATAAAAAGAAAGTTTAAGAAATAATTAATAATGTTAAATAATAACGAAGGGCATATTTTATAAAAATTTCATTATAAAATATTATAAATAAATTATTATTTTTTAAAAAATAACAATAAAAATAGAAATATAATTAAAGTTGAGATCTAAAATCTTAACAGAAAAAAGATTTTTCAAATAAAAAATGAACACAAAAAGAAAGTTCAGAACATAATTAATGGTTTAAATGTTTTTAAAATACTCATAAAAAAATGTTAAATAAGAATAAAATGTATAATTAGAAGAGTTTAATGGTTATACATTGATAGTGTAAAGTAATTTTACACCACCATCCAATCAAAAATCATCATTTATTGTAAGTTTATTGACTTTTATAATAAATATTTTAAAAGTCATATTAATGGTAATTTCTGATTGAATGACAGTGTAAAACTTTTTACATTGACAGTGCATGACCATTAAACTCTAATTAGAATCATTTACTTTTGAAAAAAAATATTCTTTTTAATTTTTTTTACAAACTAGTAAAATAAATGATTTTTTTTTTCAAAATAGCAATGTAAAATAGTAAGATAGTTAAAGTTGAGATTTGGAATCTTGATACAAAAATATTTTTTAAAGTAAATATTAAGAAATTTTAAAAAGTTATTAATATTTTAAATATTTTTAAAATATAAAAATAAATTTACAAAATGAAGTATATATTTAGAATCATTTACTTTTGTAAAAAATAATCAACTGTGTTTTAATTTTTCTTTCCAAAAATAACAATGAAAATAGAAAGTTAATTCAAATTGAGATTAATTTGAAATCTTAACATAAAAATATTTTTTTAAAATAAATATTAATATAAAAAAGTTTCAAAAAATGATAATATTTTGAATGTTTTAAAAAATATAAAAAAAAATGTTAAATAAGAATGAAATATATATTTGGAATCATTTACTTTTGGCAAAACTAATCAACTTTTTTTTAAAAATTCTTTAAAAAATCAACAAAATAATTGATTATTTTTTGAAAAAAGTAATGTAAAATGGAAACATAATTAAAGTTAAGATTTGAAATCTTAACATAAAAAAGAATTTTAAAATAAAATTAACTTGAAAAGAAAGTTTAAAAAATAATGAATAATTTTACTATTTAAAAAAATAATAATAAATGTTAAATAATAATAAAGTGCATATTTGGAATCATTTACTTTTGGAAAAATAATCAATTACATTTTAAAAATTTCTTTACAAAAACTAATAAAATATTTTTTTTCACAGTAACCAGTGAAAAATAGAAAAATAATTAAAGTTGAGATTTGAAATCTTACCGTAAAAAGAAATTTTAATTAAAAATTAATACAAAAGAAAATTTGAAGAACTAAATAATAATTTTAATATTTTTAAAATATTAAATAAATATTAAATAACAATAAAATGTATATTTGGAATCTTTTACTTTTGGAAATAACATTTTTTAAATTTTCCATAGAAAATTATAAAAATAAATTATGTTTTTCGAAATAAGTTAAACTAATACACATTTAGTCACATGTCAAAAGAAGAAAAAGTTATATTAAGAAATGTCATTTCATTTAAAAGTCAGTATTCAAATGTATTAAAAGAATAAAAATTCAATCTTATAATATAAATATCAATTATATTTAAATAAAATTAAGCTTAACAATTTGTTTATGGTTGTATAATTAAAATTAATTTTTTTATTCTCTTATTGATTATGTGCTTAGATCTTACAATTTACACATGAAAATTCATATTATCTCCTAAGTGTGGAGCAAGAAAAATAAATTATATCGTTAGACCGGCGAGTTAGTGCCTCCAACCCACTCACTCTCTGACTCTATTTTTGAGCCTTCAATATGTTTGAAAACAAAAATCCAATATTTTAGATAATATAAATTGAAAAATAGAAATAAGCATTTAAAAATAATGTGTCAAATATAAAGTGTTACAAGGATTGGGTTCGGTGGATAGGGTTAATCCCCCACATGGCGAACTAAGATTCAAATTTTTACTGGAAGATGTGTTTATATTTAGTGTTCGACCATACTCTAAAAGAATATATATGTAGAAAACCAAAAAAAATTAAAGTGTTAATTAACACAAAAAGAATGTTTAAAAATAATTAATATTTTAAAACTTTTAAAAATAAAAAAATAAATATTAAATAACAATAAAATATATGTTTGGAATCATTTACTTTTGGAAAAAGAATCAATTGTTTTTTAAAAAATTTCCTTACAGAGCTAATAAAAATAAATATTTATTTCTTCAAGATAAATTAAATTAATATACATTAAGCTACATTTGAAAAGGAGAAAAGATATATTCAAAAATGTCATTCCATTTAAAAATGAGTATCCAAACGCATTAAAAAATAAAAATTCAAAATTAAAATATAAATATTAATTATAGATATATGATTAGATTACATTTAAATAAAAATATATTAATAAATTGTGTATGATTATATAATTTATTCTTTTTATATTCTCATTTTGATTTTGAACTCTTGGACCTTCCAACTTACACATGCAAATTTAATTATCTCCTAAATGTGGAGTAAGAAAAATAAATTATCATTAGATTGCTCAGTTGGTGTTTCCAACTCACTCATTCTTTGACTTTGTTCGTGTGCCTTGAATATACTCTTATGCTTCTTTTGTTTCACAGGAATGAGGGCACGAATTGTAACAATTCACTATCGCTGCAAGACAACTTACAACATATCTGAGATTTAGTTTTTATTAAAAACTCTTTATTAATTTAATTTATTTATGAAAATAGAAGTGAATTTTTCTCATTTGCAATTACAGATGATTTCAAAGAAGACATATCTATTATAGAAATGAAATCCATATGTAAGACTATCCGAAAATATCAAGTCATGCATCGATAGTCTGAAACATAGAGTCATAGTAAGTCAGAAAATACAACATGTGCCACCAGCACTCCAACCAATAGACAAATGATAAGGTATCTCTGAACGTGAGGTGTACAGGTGTATCCATCAATAAACATAAATAACAACAAAAAGAGGAAGGGGGATAAACATATCAGTCACTCTTAAGGTTGGTTATGACTAGACACTCTAATCAGCTACTATCAGAGAGTCCTCAAAAATTCTTTCCTTTTCTTTGGAACTAAGGAAATAAGTAGAAAGAGGAACAACACATGTCACTCTTCAAAATGTCACTATGGGTAGGCCAGTTTGCGTACAGGTTTCCAAGAACACTGGGTATTGTTGGCCAAAAGCATTCAAAGAAAGATTGCACTCTAGAGTCACACGTCTTTCAGACGATAATAGTGAACCCATAGTTGAATTAGAAGTGATGAGAACGCCTGCCATATGATGAGCTCCTGTGGTAGTGATTGTCTTCAAACCAGTTACCATCATAGAAGATGTTGATCCCCAAAAGTCTACAGAATACCCCTTGCGAAAGACTGAGCTCCAACCATTTGCTTTACGATAACGAATCATCACGATTATCATAGTCATACACACACACACAATGCAAGGATAAGCAATTACCATATTCAACATATGTAATAAAGGATTACATGCATTTCTAGTACATCATACATATATCGCATCATCAAAATAGAAAGGAAACAATTAAAAACATGTGAAAGCCCATATTACTATTATATCAACAATCATACATCTCATATAATAGGAACTTGGTAATGAAATGCATGCATACTCAATTTCATGGAGATTCCAACCACCTTTGAGTTACTAGTGTTGATGTGTTTCTTAAACATGGTATAACAACAATAGTGGACCGAAAGGGCAAAAACCTTTCCCTTACCAAAGAGGGTATAACGTAAGTCTTAAACATGTATTCTTATTAACACTTTTTTATACATAAACATCATTCGTTCCCTAATAGTAAACATAGATAAAAAGATTACATAATAATCATAAATTGGCATAAGAACACATTCAATTCCAAGGATCCGGTGCTTAGTGCCAACAGGGCCATGCTTAGCGCGATCAACCCAACGAGTAGCATACCTGAAAGATGCTTAGCACCACTACACATCCACACACCTACACACCCGCACGCCTGCACTGTAATTGACACTAAACCCTATTCATGAATAATAACACTTAACAAATGCAATCAAGAAGAAGAAAGAACCAACATGAAAACATAACGGAGGAAATTGAGGAAGATGATGAGGGAATGCACTTATCTCGAAGGATGCATGAAAAAGAGCTTTAGGGATTGGGTCTCTGTTCTTCACTTCTTCTCTCCTCCTCTTTTTTTCTTTTCTTCTCTTTTCTTCTTCTCTTTTTCTAACCCTAGTCCCTCTCTTTCTTTCTTATAAATGTGGGGGTGTGTGTGGCTAGATGGGGTTCAGCCCCTTTTGTGCTTCAAAGCCCAATGTGGGCTCCATTATCTCTTCCCTATTAATTTCTAATGTTAGGACAATTATAAATAATAATGACTGAGGCATCCTAAATCAAATAATATGAAGGAAGGGTCATCAAAGGGATTCCCTCATGATTTATTTAAAATGCCTAAAATTGGGGATGTTAAAATCCACCTATGATTGTATGGCATATATTCATATTTTTCATTTCTCACAAAAACTAAGAATTCTCATTCGATGCATCCTCTGTGTGTATATTTCGTCTCACTCTACTTATCTCTGGGGACATTCTATTCAAATTTTACTAGTATTTGATTGAAGGGAGATTAATAGTTTCAAAATATGAAATTGATTCAAAATATATCATGAATATATATATAATTGTATACAGGGATTTATAATAAATAAATTTTCAGCTTCCTAAAATTAACTGTATCTAATGACAAAAAAAATTTATTAAAAAAGAATAAAATAATGGTAAAGCTTTGCCGCGCCTCTGTTTTGAGACTATATATAATGTTAATCATTGCCAGAGAAGATGGTTGTCTATCGCTGCCAAGTGCGAATAGTTCGCTACCATCTACTCCAACACCATTTATAGTAAAAGAAAAGAAACAAGAAAAAATACATACAAGAAAGATCTTAAGTCTTGGAATTCATAAGCATGTAATGTAAGATTGCTTGCATTCAAAAGAACAATTATAACAAAATACTCCACGCAAAACATTACAGTTGACATTTAGAGAACATTTACAAAGATATACATAGTCAGCAATCATCAATAGCCAAAGAACGCATTAGGAACTTGACACAATGTGAATGTGTGCATGATCAACAATGGATCTCATGGAGAAATTTCTCTTTCCATCAAAATAGCAAAATCAGTGACAAATGTTTCCAATGTCATGACCTCGAGTAAATTTTCACACCAATTCTTGCGAGGGATGGTCAAATAAGAATACTAGAATGATCCCTGACATAATAATAGTGATTAGTTGGGATTGTTAGTGTGCTGGGTCAATTTATCACGAGCGGTCACTTGGTCACTTGGGGGAATTTATACCTTGATATCCTTGCGGTTTATTGCGACCTCCACTACATAATTTCCATTGACACTTACAGTGTTTACTATTATAGGATATTGCTACCCAACAACAATCACTATTAAATGTTATAATGCATGTCATAGGAAAGCACACAATACAGCAAGCTCAACCATAGCATAAATTTTCTAAATTCTCAATCACCAGAATTCATACCATATCAGTTAATCACCAACACAATTTATCAAAATTTTAGCCAAATCACTTCTCCATTTATATAAATGACTAATCAACATGCATGCATGCCAAACTACCATCTCATGACTATTTTTCAACACAAAGAAGGTTGGGTGCCCATGCTTCAAACCTGAAAACAGGTTAGGGAATTTGGGGTTCCCTTGGCACGCATATAAGCAAGAAAATCTTACAAACATTCTTCCACAAACTTGAGTCTTCCTCCCCATCTGATCTTTGTGTACTTAAAAGCTTTGGGTATTGATTCGCTTCAAGTTCCTAGAAGAACTAAATAAAAACACAAGAAGAGGGGTTGCATTATGTTTTCTTTACTTTTTGAACACTTTTAAAGAGTTGACAAAAACAAAGAGTTAATATAGTTATAAATCAGTATATGTGTAAACTTTAAGGATTGCAAAAAACAAATATAAAGAAAAACAAGTTTTAATCCCCAAGAGGTATTTGCTAAAAAACATGAGAAGAAGGGATAACAGAATAACATTGAAGATTTTATCCTTATTCTCTCTAAACTCAAGGACTACGTCCAATGCCTTCACACTTGAAGGATTTTTTGCTAGTGCTTAGTTAAGATACAAGTATTCTTCTTTCACCTTTTCAGGCTATACTTCGATAACCTACTATAGTCAGGTTACAACCTATAAAGTATTCTTTTTCAATAAAGCCTCTCTAGGCTTTTAACAAACAACTAAGCATTCTTTTTCAACAAAACCTCTCCAAGCTTTTTACAAATAACTAAGTATCCTCTTTCAACAAAGCCTCTATAGGCTTTTTACAAACAAAACATTTACAACAACTCACATTAGTGAGGATATGAAAGTGATTACACAAAGATCAACTCTTTTTTAAAAGGGTATGAAAGAGTAAGCTTTGCTTAGAATGATTCTTTTTGAGTAGAAGGAATATTCAAGAAAATCAACGCACACACTGCTTTCCTTTTTTTTCTTCAAGAAATCTTTGATCTTTTTATAGCTTCTTGATGCCTTGAATCTTTCTTCATCTAATCTTTCAGCAACGATAAGAAATATTTCCACCATCAGGTATTATTCAAAGGATATTTGACAATGCTTATGAAAGATCTTTTCCTTTTTCCTTCTTCATACAACTGAAAGTAACTTTAACATATCCTTGAAGATGTGTTGACATGCTTTTTGATGAGCTCAATACGTAAATTGATTTGTACTTTTGTCCTTATGAATTAAATGCTTTGCTCTTTTTGCAATTTCAAAACAATTTTGATATATCTTAAACAGAAATTTGAAAAGTGACATATAAGCTTAATGACCGAAAGGCTTTTGAAGACAGAGTCTAAGGATGTTCTTTGAAAAAGATCATCTCATGGAAAAGCATTAGACACATGAAAAACATAAAATAGAAAAAATGTTAGACTCAGATACATAAGACGCACGAGACACTCATAAAGCTTTTTTCAAAAGCCATTCTAAATTCATAAAGGCATATTTTATGTATACAAAAGCTTATTACACAATAACTCGTTTGATTTAATAGCATATGCTTGTTAGGTGAAAAAAATAATTCACATAATTAATAATTTTGTTAACATCAAAATTTGAAGGGTTAGACACTTCATAAGTCTTTAGTTCTAATAATCTCCTTCTTTTTTATTATGACAAACATTATTAAAATTTTGTTGAAGAACTTGAGCCTTCATAAGGTTTAGAGAGACAAATTAAAGAGCTCCCCCTAAGACCATGCATAGGATATATAAGACACAACATATTGTTGGAACCAAAGACGTTGAAGGGTCTAGACCCTCAAATTTTGAAGATAACAAATTTATAAAAGTTTAAGTCTCTGTTTTTAATCTAACGGATTTACAGCGTCCAATCTTAAACGAGCATCCAATAAACTCATATATAATGACCGTCCATGACTAAAGTCTCATTTATGGACTCAATGCGCTTAAACTTTAGACAACTACACTAGACGCATCCAGACACAAGATCCTAAACGGCTAAGTTTTCTCTCATTTAATCTATGCATCCTCCTTTCATATATTGAGACTAATGCCTCACCTTTTTAAGATCTAACATTAAAATATTTCAAAGCATTAAATGGAAGACAAAAACTTTCTAGTACAAAAGTGCAGCGATACAGAAAAAGCAAGTCAACTCCTAGAGCTGTCAAACCAAATGAAGAATGTTCAGAAAAGCAGACCTCCTGCACAGAGCCGCTCTTTTCGGTTTAGTACAAGCTCAAAAGCTGTTTTTCTGATATGTCTAAAAGCTCAATACGTGTACCTTTTTAAAGAGTTAAAGTCGAATCTTACTCAAACGGCTCTTTTCTGCTGAAGACTATATATATCGAGAAAGGAGAAGAAACGAATACAAGAGAAAGAAGTGAACAACAACAAATCAAGCACGAACATAAAAACGTTTATTGTTTTTCTTACACGTCCACTAGATGACAGTTTATAAGTCTCTAATACTTTACTGTATTGTGCTAAAACTTCTATATCCTTGCTGTGTGAATTGAATCTGTTTGTAAACAACTATTTTGTTGTGAAAGCTTGGAGAGGCTTAGTGAACAAAGAATACTTGGGTTGGTAAAATAATCTGGAATGATTGTGTTGTAAAGCCTGAAGAGACCGTAAAGAATACTTGTAACCAAGGTTGGTTAGTGAATACCTTCTGGGTGAAGGGACTGGATGTAGCTCAAGGTTGAACGAACCAGTATAAAACTCTTTGTGTGCTTGTCTTTTCTATCCTTTAACTCAAAAACGTTTTTGAATTTGGTATTTTTGTTTAAAAGGTTTTTAGACGCACAATTTAAACCCCCCCCCCCCCCCTTCTTGTGCATCTTTTTCTATCTCACATATATATCATATCAAACTGAGAATGCATCTAATTGCCAAAAACACTCTATCAAAAACAATATACAATCAAATTAAAGCACACTTAGCAAATAGATGTCATTTGTTTTAAAACATTCACATTATATGCAATTATATCAGAGCAAGGCTTCAGAGACAAAATATCAGAGCAAATCTTCACAAGAAAGTATTAAAAGAAATACATTATTTTCATCAGAGTACTAACACAATCAATAGTTCATATTAGAGCAATGACATGTATCAAAGTTATATCAAAGCATACATAATCTATTTGAAAGAATCATACATATTAAGGTAATACTAAAGCGACGATATCAAAACAATAACATATATTAAAGCAATATTTATTTCAAAAAGACACATATTTTAGAAAGATAAAGGTACTCAATAATACTAATAATATATTAAAATATGTGTAGAAAATTTTAATATCCTTTTTTTACTCACCTTTTTGTCATTAGACAAAAAGAGAAAAAAGTAAAGCCATCATTATCAATACAAGTAAAATAGAGAACAAAAGAGTTTGTGGTTAAAAAAAAAAAACATGGCTGAGGTGGAGGTAGAGGTGCTTCAAAACCTTGAAGAAATGTCTTCAACATGTTCGCCATGTATTGCATAGGTAGTCATTTGTTGATTAGTGTAAGTCTTAACCTCAGGTGTCAAACTGGGACCACTGTGTTATTGGCTTTCTATAGTCAGTTCTAACATCCTATGGAGTAACACTAATGGCGATATAGTCAGTTCTAACATCCTATGGAACAACATTGATGGTGACAGATTGTTCAACAGGTATCACTGATTAGGGGTGCAAGTTTAGGGCAAACAAGTTCCAAAGGCAATGGATGCTTGAGGTTTCTTCATTTCCTTTTCCAAAATAGGACATTTTGATTTGAAATGCTTAGGCTTCTTGCATTCATAGCAGATTGTCTAATTTTTCTCTTTGGATTCCTTCCTTTTTGAGGGATTTCTTCATGAACTACTTCCTTCGCATTCCACCTTCTTGACCATCTAAGGATTTTTCTACTTTGAAAGTTTTAGATGAAGAGCCTTTTTTATCCTTTCACTACGCCAAAAGTGTAAATATACAACACCATTTATACAACGCTTCTAAAAATAAGTGCTTTATAAAACACACGAATATATATAGAAAGCGTTTATTTAAATAAACGCCTTTATAAAATACATGGAGACATATAGAGAACACTTATCTAAATAAACACTCTATTTTTTATGCATAGATGACACTTTTTAAACAAGCGCCTTACTAAAGTGTACTAATTTTATTTTTTGAAAATACTTCATTAAGCCCTTATTTCCATATATTTAACACCGCACTCCGCTTGGATTCCTAGGAATGCACCATCTACCAAACCCTAGGCTTTGCAAGTTCCTCACCCAAAGGCCTTGGAAGCTCCTCATGATGACCAAGTCTTGCGCCGTCCCCTTTGTTCCTTCATTTTCTCAAATAGGACCTTGATTTGCCTGATTGTTTTGATAGGCCTAGTTTCTCTGTGAATAGCATGGTGATGCGAGGAACTTATAATTTTTGCGTTGCATAAGAGCAATGAGTGTGGGACTCACTATAGGGAGTTCAAGTGAGGACAAAAGCATTGGCTTTTCTAATGAGGTTTCCTCTTGAGGGCTTATGTGTCTTAGAATAAGGTTTCCTTTTTATGGCGAAATCTCATTACAGCTTTGCCATGGGAGACTTCAACAATGATCCTCTTATGCGCAACCAAAACACTACTGTTCAGGCTTATACCAAGGCCCAAAACTGCACCAACATCCTTTAGCTCACACTATTTCCTCTCGCATCCATATTCCATCTCTTTCAATTATTCACTTCCCCTATTTCGCTTTATCTCAATGAGATTTGGTTTATTTACTATAGCTAGGGTTTATGTGCGAAACGTTAGACAATGGTAGATGATTTTGCGTTGGTTTTGTGCTCTTATTTTTGTTGATTATTGATTAATGATGATTGTTAATATATGTGTGTGCGTGTGCATTTTGTTTTTCAAGGGATGGCGTAATTCATGAGTAAGTTTGCTGAGCCTGGTGATCCTGAATACGTTCCACCTATACCAAAAATTGAAACTCTTATAATGTTCGGTTCATTTAAGACTAATAACATGATAGGGTTATTGATGTGACTGTATTGTGTTTAGTTTCGTAATTTTGCATGGTTGTTACATCTAGCATGTCTTTGGATATAAGTTTTTGATTTATTTTGTCACTGATATATTTGAAGCAGCTTCTCTTATTTTTGAGATTTTGCTTGATTGCTTTTCATCTGAGACTATGAATAGAGGGGAAAGCTTGTTTCTTCACTTGGTTGTTCTTCATTGAGATAATTTATGTAACTAATGTTGGTACAGAGTTGTGTAATAGTGTATTCATGTGGTAAATAAACCATGATGTTAGTAATTTTTTAATCTATTCACTGGTAATGATTGCTGAATTCTGTAATCAGGTTTTGCATATGGTATAAATATGTAGCAGAATTACAGAGGCTGGTGTGGTATTTAGGAGTAAGCAATGGCAATATGCAATAAGTTCTCTTCGTTGTGATGTAAATGTATCAATATGACCTATTGGGCAATCAAAGTTTGGGACAAAGGTATTTAGTTATTTCTTTTGTATGAATAATTAAACGCTTTTAAAACACCTATTATTGAACTTTTGGAATTGGCACTTTGTTAAATTATTTGGAAGCTTGTTAAAATTGTATGGAGACTTTGTTGATACTTGTCAATGTTATCCCTATTTTAATTAGTCATTATTATGAGAGAATCTTGGTTCATGTTGAATTTTCTCCCTGCAATCATAAGGTTGGAAGATATTAAAACTATAATTTACAGTTAATCTATATTACCATACAAAGAAAATATTCTTTTCAAGAAGACAGAAACTTAGAATGAGTTGTTGGATGTCAATTCATGATCAGTTCTGTTTTCGCTAAAGCATAACTTACATAAGCATGATAATCATTGTATTTTGGGTAAATAATCCTCCCCTTTAAGAGTTGCTCAAATTATACTACCCTCTCCACTATTTTAAAAATTACAGTTCTCATACCTGAGAAATGAAATTTGCTATCCATTTTAATATAAATGACAATGGTGAGCAACTATGAACAAGCTTCCTGTGGGTATATTGACATATCTTTTTTATTTTAACAACTTCTTTTTCCTTATTCTCAAATTCCTATCTATTTCTGCCCCCTTCTTTTATATGTTTCTGATCTAGGAATTATAAATATCACTCTAGTTTCTTACGGGAGCAAGGAGAGTGTCAGTGCCATCTTTTAACCCTCAAGTAGTTTGCTTTCTATCTCTTCTTTTGTTTTCCCTATTTCTTCAGTGGAAAGCATGGAGTACTTAGCAGCATACATAAACACATATTTCATACATAGTTACATATCTATACGAATAAGTTTTCCTATGCATTTTTTAGAGCCATTTTTAATTTTGATGCTTACACGGTGCTGTAGATCAATAATAGTCAAAGCAGCCGATTTTGCACCTCCAGTGCTCAAGCCTACAATTCCAGAAAGAGTAACATAACCAAATTCACAGTGAGTCGTGAGTGACAACCAATGAAACCTACAAATTACCAAATTTAACTTCTTATGCTCATTGTCATTTACTAGTAAACGCAATTTGTTTTAGGAAGATGATCCATATACCTAATGCCTTAAAGTTTTAGATGGATATGTGGTGTTTGGTTCTCTTGGTAGTTCTTGCTATTAGCCCAGCAATTGTTTTGGGTGTTTCTGTCTTTGTTGTGTGTTTGCAACTTTTAAGCTTACTTCACTATCTTTAAACTTAAATTCGAGGTTTCTAGTGTAACAGTAGTCTAATGCTAAATTGCTACAAATTATTTTTTATTTTTATTTTTTGCATTTTGATACTTGGTAATCTTTAAAACGTTGGTGTATGAATCTACCATTGTTTGATAAGAGATGTTGATAGTGGATAATCAAGTTGTTTTGTTTGATTATAGAATGAGTGTATCTGAGGTAACTGCTGAAGCAACAACAGTACATGTTAATATAAAGGACACACAGAGTGTGCTTAAGGAAGAAGTGTTTGCTTCTTTAGAGTTAAACAAGATTGATTATCCAATGGAAAGAAATAAATCATTGTGAGCACCCTATTATTTTGGCATTTTATTCTAAAAAATGAATCTTTTGTTGCCTTTTTTTTCCTTGAATATGGGCAAAGTGTTCTACCATTTATTCATTGTAAGTCAATTTTCTATCCATTTCCATTTTCCAAGCTCAGGCCACCTGAACTTTTTGTGTGGCATAATGTCCTTTTTCAATTTTTTACAGTATGAATTTCAGTTATCACAATATAATCTAGCTTCATTCTTTTTTATTTTAAAAAGAAAATTGGTGAGAATTTGTGATAGGTAACTTTACTACTTTGGAACTGTGAATCAGTTTGGCCACACACTTATTTTCATATGATCATATTTAAATATCAACTGTCAAACAAAATAAATTAACTTTATTCACTATGTACCCAATAGGCATTTTCAATTTACAATTCAGTATTGAATTAAATATTTGGAGAGATTATACAATTAGATCTATGACTATACAAGAACAATTTAACTACTAGCTTCCATTCTATATTGATACTGAAAAATTTTCTGAAAAAATATACCAATTTTGCATGTTTACAAACTTTGAGGCAATCAAGTGGTTTAGATCATTTGACACATATCCTCTAGTCAGTCATCTCTATGTATACTTCTTCTAATGATACTATTATAATTGTTTGTCATTCTTGTTATTGATACTGTTCTAATTTCTACAGATATCAAAAGTTTGTGGAAATGAAGGAGATGACCGTTTTCATTCATTGGGAATTCTTCGTGTGAGTTTAGGATGTTATGTATCTTCAAGTTATCAAAGTTTCTGCTTCATGATGAGTCATTATATATTGGTACTGTATCTGTGGATATAACTCGATAAATAAAGCAATTCTTATTCCTTAACTTACAACATGACAACTTTGTATCTTCTGCCAACTTCCTTGACATGCAAACAATATTTATAAATTTGACCAAGCCCAAACTAAAAACAAAGATCTAAACATGACAATGGCTCATATGGGATTTGTGGTCTTGGAGCTGGTTTTGCTAGAAGCAGAACAAATGTTAAAGAAAGAGCTTAGTAAACTATTATTTGGTGTTTTTAGTATTTCATTTATCCTTGATGGATCTTTTCTATTTGTATGAAAAATAAAATTGCAGTGTATGTCTGACTATATTGTATCATGTTCATGAGGTCAAATTTTTAGAGTAGGAAACAATGTCTCTTTTCTCTCTATCCCTTTCTCTCTCTCTCTCTTTCTCTCTCTCTTCTCTCTCTTTCTCTTTCTCTTTATGTGTTTTAATGTTATTCAGAAGTTACTTATGCACCAAAAGCCTCTAGTTGACTTGAGCCTCTAGTTCTCATTTAAATAAGAATGAGCCAAACCAATGTTAAAAAAAAAGGAACTTGTATAGATAACGCTTGTTTGAGAAAGTGCTTTTTATCTTTGTGTCAATATACAACGCTTTCTCAAATAAGCACTATCTATTTACATGTTAATATACAACGTTTTCTCAAAAAAGTGCTATCTATCTACGCGCAATATACAGTGCTTTAAAAAAAGCTGCTATCTATTTGCGCGTCAATATGCAATGCTTTTCAAAAAGCGCTTTCTTTAAATATATAGCGTCTAAATATATAGAGCTTAAAAAGTGCTATCTAATGGCAAAATAAGCACCATATATTAACGTTTTTGGCAGTGTTTAGAGCAATTGACTTGCCCTTTCTAGCATTTTCTTCCTCCTTTAGTTCAAGTTCACGAATAGCAATAACCTGTAGTCTCCATCTTGGAAGACTTTGAAGAATCTTCCTAACACATTCTCAATTATTGTAGATATTACAAAAAGATTTTAGATCATTTATGATTGTTTGGAATCATCTAAATAGTTGATCAATAGTTTCATGTTCCTCCATCTTGAATAGTTCATGCTAGTGAACCAATATGCTTATCTTTGAATCCTTGACTTGAATTGGTCCTTCATGAGTAAAAGCTAAAGTATCTTATATTTCCTTAGCTATTTTGTAACTTGGACTTTTTCATACTTAGACTTGGTGATGGCACACATCAAATAATTTATAGCCTGAGTTTAGTTAATATCTCATTTTTCAAGCTTTAATTCATTCTAGGTTGTTCGAGGAATTTATGCTCAGGATTTATTTTTAAGAATAAAGTTTCCATTTTCAACAACTTCCCACATATCCATTTGATAGGTGATGCATAACATTTCATACCACATTTTGCATATTGATTCATGTAGGTTTGCGTGCATTTTGTGTTAATTAGGATTGGTTCTACTCCTATTTTCCTTAATTTTGTCACTTAGGACTTTTGATATACTCTTTGTGTGTTTTTGGATTTTAGGGAGGTTTGTCAATGGATGATTTAGCCTTGGAACTTAAAGATTGAGGACTTGGAGTGATTTGGAACCAAGAGAAGTGATTGGGAGCTTGTTGGAGCTTGGATTGAGCAAAGGAATGACCATAACCTTGGAAGCATGAAGAAAAGTTAAGAAAAAAACTAAGCCAGTAATGTGCATACCATAGGTGTGGTGCTTACCACAGGTGTGGGAGTTTCAAGAAGGCCTAAATTCGTTGGCAGCAAGGTCCACACCCTAGGTATGGTGTTTGCCATGAGTGTGGGAGTTCCAAGAGTACCTGAAAATTGTTGGCGACAAATGCCACACCCTAGGTGTGGTGTTCGCCATGAGTGTGGCACGTGACAACACTCTTTATTTTGCGAATTTTCTAGTATATTTTAGTTGGGCTTGGACCCCTTTTTGTATCCTAACTATAAATAGACCTATTATGGTTTATGAAAAGGGACCAAAACTTTAAGCATTAATGGCATAGAGTGAAGAGCAAAATCATCTTATTCTCTTACTTTTTTTGGTTTGATGTTTCTTTTTTCTTCTTCTTAATTGTTTTGTTTCCATAGCTATGTGTGAGTAGTCATCCTTGTTCTAGGATTGGGCCTAGCCCTTGACAACTATGGATGCTTAATTGACTCATCTTGATGTTCTTTTGGTTTGTCTTGTTGATTATTTCTTTTTGCAAAGCAATTGGCCACTATTTTTGATAAACTTAAACACTTAGGGAAGAACTAAAAGGTGAACCTAAATGTTAGACATATAGGGAAAAAACTTAGGCTTTAAATCATGAAAGTAGGTTTAATCATTCAAGGATAAAATGAATTAACAAATAGTGAAATGAATTTAATTGAACATAGCTACACGAAAGTAGGGGTTTATTCAATTATATGCATCTTCATATCCTAAAAGGGAATGAAGGTTACCTTGGTTAATTTGCTTTCAAAGAAAACCAATAAGAGTATTAAGGTAAAGATATTTGGTCAATAAAAAGTCATTGTGCGATCCCCCAATCCTCATTGCGTGATCCCCCAATCCTAGAAGTTTCTCATTATTGGAATTTGCCTAATTCTGATTTCTTGCCTTTCATTTTGAATTGTTTCTCAATTTCTCTTTTCTAGATCAATACTCAATTAAATTGTTTTCTTTTTCTTTAGTTTTATTTGAATTGTAATAATTGAAAAATCAAACACGTGGTCCCTATGGAAAAATGATATTTTATTACTCGATGATGATGTACACTTGCGGTGTTGCATCAATAGGCTTCAAAGAATATAATCATTTTCTACTTCCAGTAATTGTAGTATTCTCTATTGTAGAAAGGAGGTCTGTCGATAGCTTATCCTTCATTATCCATGATAAGCTTTTTGGACCGATGTGCCTATGCACTGTTAAATGCTCAAACCAACTAAAAGAACTAAATGAAAACACAAGAAGAAGGGTTGAATTATGTTTTCTTCACTTTTTAAACATTTTTGAAAGACTTGATAGAAACAAAGCGTTGATATAGTTATAAATCAGTATATATGTAAACTTTAAGGATTGTAGAAAACAAATATAAAGAAAAACAAGTTTCAATCCCCCAAGAGTTAGTTGTAAAAAAATGAAAGGAAAGGATAAGAGAATGACACCGTAAATATTACCCTAGTTCACTCTAAACTCAAGAGCTACATTCAGTTCCTTCATACTTGAAGGATTCTTCACTAGTGCTCAATTGAAATACAAGTATTCTTCTTTCACCTCTTTAGGCTACACCTTCTGTAACCTAGTACAGTTAGGCTACAACCTATCAAGTATTCTTTTTCAATAAATCCTCTCCAAACTTTTTACAAACAACCAAGTATTCTTTTTCTATAAAGCCTTTAGCCTCTCCCAACATTTTACAAACAACCAAGTATTCTTTTCATCAAAGCCTCTTTAGGTTTTTTACAAATAAAACGTTTACAACAGCTCACACTAGCTAGTGAGCATATAAAAGTGATTATATAGAGATCACCTCTTTTTCCAAAGGGTATGAAAGAGTAAGCTTTGCTTAGAATGATTCTTTTAAAGTAGAAGGAATATTTATGAAAATCAATACACACACCATTCCCCCCTTTTTTTTTCTTGAAATCTTTAGTCTTTTCATAGCTTCTTAATGCCTTGAATGTCTCTTTATGTAATCTTTCAACAACAGTAAGAAATATTTTCATTCTGACCTTGCATCTAATTTTAATCTTGTACACTCATGCTTTGTGCAAAATGACCATCAGGTTTTATCTGAAGGATATTTGAAAAAACTTGTGAAAAATCTTTTTCTTTTTCCTTTTCGTACAACTAAAAGTATATTTAACCTATCCTTTAAGATTGGTATACTTGTTTTTTGATGAGCTCAATACGTACTTTGAATTGTACTTTTGTCCTTATGAACTAGATGCTTTATTTTTTCAACAACTTTGATATATCTTAAACAAATATTTGAAAAGTGACATATAAGCTTTAGTGATTGAAAGGCTTTTGAAGATGAAGTCTAAGGATTTTCTTGAAAAAGATCGTATGAGTAGATAGAATTGATAGGAATCAAACAAAGTCAAAAGTAAGATATGATTTTGACAAGAGAAAAGGTTAAGGTAAAGGCAGTGTTTGAAATAGGGAAATGAGCAAGTCATTCCTTTGTTGTGGAGAGAAACAAGTATTAGGGTTCGTTTGATTTGTTAAAAAGTATGGTATTGGATAACACAAAAATAATTATTTCACGTTTAATTTGAAAAAAAAATCCTGGATCAGCACAACTCAAGTGATGATGGACAAGACAAATACTCAATTTTTTACTATTCAACAAACCATGGGACAACTTTTTGTCCCAAGTACAAAATACCAAAAAGACAAAAAAATACACCATTGTCACTGCCACCGCCACTACTGTTGTTGTCACTGCCACAACTGTTGTCGATGCCGCCACCACGATCCCCAGCATTGTCACCCCTCCCACCACTGTTGTCGGCACCACCATCGCTATTACCACCACTGCTAGCACTGTTGTCGCTACCTACCACCACCACCACCATCGTCCCTGCCACCGTCATCTCTGCTTCCACCATTATTGTCGTCACTACCTCTACCACCACTGTCGTCATCATCGTTGTCACCGTAACTGCCACTCCTACCGCCACTACCATCATTGTCATATTAAGATAGTTAATATGAATTGTATTAAGATAATTAATATTAAAAAGGGTATTGTAGTAAAATTTAGACTATTTTGCTTGTATTGTACATTGTCCACCAAACAATGTATAGCATAAAAAATTGTCTTGTAACTTAATTGTTTGTCTTGTACTATTCTCCTTGTGTTGTACCTTGGTGTGTATCAAATGCACCCTTAGAGTAAGTTGAACAACATTTTGATAACTTAAAATGTGATTCAATGCTTTTAATATTCCCAATATAATTTTGTTTGTGATATGGTTTATACTACTATGAGAGTAGTGATAATTTTCTTTTTACTGTTGTTAGAGCAGCGATAATTTTCCTTTTGGTGTGGTTAGTTTGTTAAATATTTTGTTTGGTTCAACATTCTCCTACTACCAATGCTAATGCACCATGAATTCAATATATTTGGTCTGTTTCATTTCAGTGGTGCTATCTTTTTCTCTACAAGTAGTAAAAATGAAAGCTTTGGCATATCAAAGCTCCCAATGCTGACGGTTCTGGTCTACAAGATGCAAAATTAGTGATTCCAATTTTATTTTGAATTGTTCATAATCATTAATAATGAGTATCACATTATATATTGGTTACGGTATAAACAACTTGAACAAAACAGAATGCTTAAATTTCAAGTTTCATTTTCTTAAAAGGAAAAGTTGTTCAAATTGAATATAAATAAAAGATGAAATTGATTCATTTAACTTATTTATAAGTTAACATTATTTATAAATAAAACTCTAACACTGAATCAATTAGTAATTCATGATATTGGCATTTCTTCAATCTCCAAATGCAAGCAGTTCGTATAATATCGGTCTGCTATTATTGCTATCTTTGACAGCATTAGCCATTGTATCAATCATGAAAAGGAATGATGAGGAGAGAAATTATGAGGTATAAAAGAAAAATGTTACTATTTCAAGATCCACAATGAAAGAATGTGATTTGCATAAAAAGATTAAATTGTAATTTTTTTCTCAAAAAGGAAATTAGATTAAGATAATAAAGAATATAGTTAATATTTATTTGCACAGTGATTGTACAATCTTAATAAGATGGTAAATTTTATAGGCGTTATGTATTTATAAAATTTGGATTTTTTTATTAATTTTGTCATGCTTAATTTTGTCAGTAATAATTTGTCTAAATTTTTTACATTTATTTTAATTTAGGCAAGAAATTGTATTAGGACAGATTAACTTATAAATTATAATTATAATCAATATCAAATTTTACGAATTATTTTAAAATATTTTTAATAAAAATTGAGAATATTTATAAATATGTATTATTTTATAACTAAACACGTGTCCTGTCCCGTGCATTGCATGGGTCACAAGCTAGTTTTTTGGATTTATGATAAATAATTAAATTATATTATAAAATAAGGTTATTTTTAACTATTGCTAATTTTTTAAAAAAATTGAAATTTAATTTAAAAATAAAGATGAAAATGACATATTGAAAAACATAAGAGATTAAGAAAATTTTCTAAAATCTATCTTGTTGAAGAAAAAATGCCCTCATTAAAGAATTAAAGAACAACTCTTAAAAACGTTCTCATTCAAGATAGTTATTATTCTAATTTATATATATATAATATTTTTTATTTCCTTGAAATACATTTCTTAATTTTAATTTATATTTAATTTGATTTAACAACTAGTGCAAATTTTTTCTCCCAACCATGTCAAATCACTCTCTTTACATCTTTATCTATATACTTGATTTTCTTTATCGCTTACCTCTTCCACTCTACCTTTTTCTGAAATGAATTTCAGTAATTTTGGAAAAGAAATTGTCAATAATTAAAGATAACTTTGTACCATAATATAAATTGTTTAATGTAAATCCAACATATAATTTATATGTTCAATTTTTTTTATTTATTATGAATTTTAATTATAATATAATTTATATATTATAAATATTTATTTGTTATAAATTCGATTTATACAAAAAAATAAACATTAACCATGTGCATTGCACATACTAAAATTCTAGTTTCTTTATAAAACTAATAAATAAAATGATTATTTTTTCAAAATAAAAAAAAATAGAAAGATAGATAATGATGAGATTTGACATCTTAATATAAAAATAATTTTTATGTTAAATTCTTAACAAAAAGAAAGTTATTGGTTTCCCACAGATAAATGTTTTAAAATACAAAAAAAATATTAAATGTTTAGAACCATTTACTTTTGGAATCAAATCAATTGCTTTTTAAAAATTACATTTTGTTTTTTGGTTTCCCATATATCTCCTTGTTCGACGACAATCTTGTTCAAGGCACAGTCGGGTATTAAATGTGGCACTTCTCCCAGCAGAGATTCAAACATTGGTTTACCATATTGTGAGACACTAGCGTCTTCGCTAGACCAACCCTTGATGGTTATTTAAAAATTTCTTTACTAGACTAAAAAGCAAATTATTATTTTTTCAAAAATAAAAATGAAAAGAGAAAGTTTAAAAAATAATTAATAATTTAAATACTTTTAAAACACAAAAATATATATTAAATAGCAATAAAGTGTATGTTTAGAATCAATTTCTTTGGAAAGAAATAAATTGCTTTTTAAAAATTTCTTTGCAAAACTAAAAAAATAAATGATTATTTTTTCAGAAATAAAAATGAAAAAGAGAAATATAATTAAAGCCGAGGTTTAAAATCTAAACATAAAAAGAATTTTTAAATAAATATTAAATTAATCAGAAATTTTAAAAAATAATTAATAATTTAAATATTTTTAAAATTTTAAAATCAATGTTAAATAAGAATGAAGTTTATATTTGGAATCATATACTTTTGGGAAAAAAAAATCAACTAGTTTATAAAAATTTCTTTACAAAACAAATTATTATTTTCTCCAAAATTAGCAATGAACAATAGAAACATAAATAAAGTTGATATTTGAAATCTTAACATAAAATAATTTTAACATAAAAATTAACCTAAAAAGATATTTTAAAATATAATTAAAAATTTATTTATTTTAAAAATATAAAATAAATGTTAAGTAATAATAAAGTGCATATATGGAATCATTTACTTTTAGAAAACAATCAATTCTTTTTTGAAAATTTCAATACAAAAGATAAGAAAATAAATGATTGTTTTTTTAAATAACAATGAAAAATAGAAATATAATTAAAGTTGAGATAAGAAATGTGAACATAAAAGAATTTTTCAAAAAGAAATTAACATAACAAGAAATTTTAAAAAATAAGTAAAGGGTTAAATTTTTTAAAAATATAAAAAAAAAACTATTAAATATCAAGGAGCTGTATATTTGGAATCAATTACTTTTGAAAACATAATCAATTGTTTTTTTTTAAATTTATTTACAAAAATAATAAAAACATTATTATTTTTTCAGAATAACAAAGAAAAATAGAAAGATAATTGAAGTTGAGATTTGAAATCAAACACAAAAAGAAATTTTTGAATAAAAAATGAACATAAAAGAAAGTTTGAAAATTAATTAATAATTTTAATATTTTGAAAATATAAAATTAATGTCAAATAACAATGAAATGTATGTTTGGAATCATCAACTTTTGGACAAAACTAATAAAATAAATTATTTTTTTTTAAATAACAAAAAATTGAGAGATAATTAAAGTTGAGATTTGAATTCATAGCATTAAAAGAAATTTTTAAACAAAAAATTAACATAAAAAGTTTAAAAAATAATTATCTGATAATTTAACATTGATTTTGATATTTTTACAAATATTTAAATTGTTAATTTCTTCAAACCTTTTTTATGTTCATTTCTTATTCAAAGATTCTTTTTATGTATAGATTTCAAATCTCAGCTTTAATCTTCTTTCTATTTTTTATTATTATTTTGAAATAATAATAATTTATTTTATTTGCTTTATAAAGGAATTTTTAAAAACCAATTTATTATTTTTTTCATAAGTAAATGATTTCAAATATAAATTCCATTGTTATTTAATATTTTTTATTTTTAAAAATATTTAAATTATTAATTATTTTTGAAACTTGCTTTTTATATTAATTTTTATTTAAAAAATCTTTTTATGTTAAATTTCAAATCTCAACTTTAATTCTTTCTATTTTTCATTTTGTACAACTTAAAATAGTGGATTGTTATTTTCAAACAGTTGAAGGCGCAAGAACAGAGTCGGACTAACGGGTGGGTGGGAAATACCAGCTGGTCAGTGTACAGGTTGTTCCTGAACCGTGTCATTGGGGGTTTAGCAGGGTTTATAAATACCGTGTCATTGAAACCACAATACAAGAGAGAGTGAAAGAGAAGGTTTTATCATTGATCATTTCATAGAGATAACAGAATATGGCTGCCAGCACAGAATCCTCAACCCAAAAATTATTCCTGCACTGAGATACTCTTTCATTTCCTTCTTTCGGTCACAATTCGACTCGACATTTGTGTTTGATTTTGTAATCAGTGGAAGAAGAATGGTACAAAGCTTATGTTTAAGGGACTTGACAGCTTGGCGTAGAGCTTCACAACATTTGTGTTTAATTTCAAAGCTTCTTGCTTAAGCTCTACGCCAAGTTGTGAACTCCTTGCTGAAGCTCGGAATGCGAACCTCGAAAAAGGTAATCAATCATGAGCCTTGACATAGAATCTGACTTTCATATAATATTGCATATGTTGCATGGAGAATCTGATATGATACTGTGAGAAATACTAGCAACTTACTCTCTTTCTACCATACTCTCTTGCATTGATGAAATTCTCGTGTGTTTCACAAAATTTGTAGATCTCATTCTTTATTTGATAGATTTCATTTCCAAACTAGTAAAACTCACATGAATTTCAGCCAATTGGAGAGAGTGTATTAGAAATAGAGCGTAGTGCTTGCATTTCTCATGGTGCAGTAGGATACTCAAATACAATGAATATTGAAAATTAAGATATGGGTAACAGCAATATGTATATATTAAATAAATATACGATAAAAGAAAAACTAAAGTTTAAGGATTCTCTAACTCCTCTGTTGAGGATGAAATTCTGCTATTCTACTGTGCAATTATTTTGAGTTAGGCAAGATTGCAAGAGTGAACATATGCCTTGAAGGAGGTAATAGATGAGAACAGTTGAATCTGTATCTTTAATATTTTTAATAGCAATAATCTGACAAATTGGATATCCATGAAAAAAAAAGGATACACCAAAAATATGAATGCAGCGGTATTGTATATTTTGGTGTATCTGTGTATCATGGAAAGTTGCATATGGATACTGCTTCAATGGTTTTGCTTCTGAATAAGGATGCATGTATTTAAAATGGTGTGATGTTTTTATCGTCGTGTGTGCTTTGGACTTTGGAACGAGAGAGGTATAATATATTTGTTTTATTCAGCCAAACTTTTTGTAATATCTTCTCTGCAGTAATTCAGGAAGACTGGAAGAACAAGCACGGGTGAAAATTGTGAAAGTGGAAAAGCTGAAAGAATTCAATGCTACAGTTTCTTTAAAGAGTGAAACTTCAGCCTTAAAATCTGACCTTGCTACATTGCAGCAGAAATGTGGTGCAGGTGGTCAGGAAGGAAATGGGGATGTGAAAGTTTTGCAAGCCTGTTTATCATTGTTAACCGACTGACGGGTATCACAATTCCTGAGGCGTGCGACAGCACTGCCCTAAAGGACTTATCCGCGTGGCACGCGCAAGTCCCCCAGGATACAACAGGATCCTCTCGAAACGTGTCCGAGGCTCAGAACTGGCAAGAGAGAACGCAGTAGTCTCGGAACCCAGAGCAGAGAAGTTTTAGGTTAAAAGAAATCAAAAAAGCACACCGGTTTCGTATTGAAAACGGGACATTTATAAAACTGCCCACAACCATTAAAAAACAAAACCGTCCACTTACTCTAACGTTAAAAAACGTTCATATAGTGGCTCTATATTCCGGAGAGGATCAAGGAAAAGAGATATTGACTCATTCAAAATGCAACGGTTACAAAATGAGGGTTTTCGGATAAGCTTATTCAAAATTTAAAAACAATTTAATTTTAAAAAATAAAATTAATAAAACCAAGGCTAAAAAATATTTTGAGGCCTATGATCGTACGCGCAGGGGGGGAGGAATCGGCAGATTAGCACTACAACAGGCTCACGAGACCCATTCTCATGCGCGCGAGCCTCCTCCACTTTGCTAGCCACTTTGGGATCCAATATCACATTTTGATATATAAACACTAGATGGAAACCCAAGCTAGGCAATGTGGGACATGAGACTTTTGAAATATCTATAACATACAACAATCCCCCACATATTTCAAAAGGCTAAAAAATTTTTAAAACAGAAGGGTAAGAAAAGAAAAGGAAAAGAGACTGGGTTCTCTAATAGGATGTAATGCGTCAAACCTGGTGTAGCAAGCTATTGAACCAGACCTAGATTGATAAGACTTGACACACAGTGTAGTTGGTATAGCAAGCTATTGAACCAAAACACTTGATGTGTGTTAGTGGTTTATCAATCACATTATACCCCATAATCCTTGCCGTTATCGCTATTTTGCGCTACTAGGCCATGCGCGCGCCTGGTATTCATGAGTGCTCTAGAGATTTTGCCAAGATCTCATACAAGCGGCCCCACTTGACACTCATATAGGTGATTTCATCAAGTGTATGCTGCAAATCATACACCACCCATAAGGGATATGAAAATCATTTAAAAGCTTTATAAACTGTAAAGCTTCCTCAACCACACAAAGCTTTACTATAAGGCTTAACCTCTCACTAATGCAGTATCTAGCACTTTCTCACATCATAGGAAGGGACAAAAATCAATTAAGATTGATTTTAGTGCTAACAGAACTAACAAGTGACTTGTTCTTCCCATTGAACCTTCTTCATGGGATCTCCAATCACAAAGGTTGGGTTACCATCACTTGTTTGTTTTCAAGTGGCTTAAGTTCCATTCCCCTCGATGTTTCAAAAATCATTTTCCTCCCTAGGGGTTTTGTCAGAGGATCTGCTAGATTTCCTTCTGACTTCACATAGTCAATGGAAATTGTTCCATCCTTTAGCAGCTGCTTTACCACATTATGTCTCAATTGTATATGTCTATTTTTCCCATTATAAGTTTTGTTCTTAGCTATAGCTATTGTCGATTGGCAATCACAATGCATTGACACTGATGGTGTTGGTTTCATTCCCAAAGGAATATTTGCCAAGAAGTTTCTCAACCACTCAGCCTCACTACTAGCCATCTCTAGAGCTATAAACTCTGACTCCATTGTTGATCTAGCAATTATTGTTTGCCTGGCTGATCTCCATGAAACCGTACCACCACCAAGTGTAAACACATACCCACTAGTGGATTTTGTCTCATCTGAATCAGAGATCCAGTTAGCATCACTGTACCCTTCTAGTACAGCGGGAAATCCACTATATTCAATACCATAATCCATGGTACCTCTCAAGTATCTCATGAGTCTCGCAAGTGCATCCCAATGGTCCTGATTAGGACTTTGAGTGTATCTACTCAGTCTGCCTACTGCATAAGCAATATCAGGTCTAGAAAAATTCATTAAATGTAGTAGGCTCCCAATAATTTGGGCATATTGAGATTGAGCAATAGAATCCGCTCTATTTTTCTTTAATTGTGAGTTAGCATCGTAAGGGGTACTCACTGACTTAAAGTCATAATAACCAAACTTCCTAAGAAGTTTCTCAACATAATGTCCTTGGGATAGTAATATACTATCACCCTTCCTTACGATTCTAACTCCCAAAATTACACTTGCTTCACCTATGTCTTTCATGTCAAATTTAGATGCAAGAAAAGATTTAGTTTTGAAAACTATATCAATGCATGTACCAAAAATTAACATGTCATCCACATATAAGCATATAATCACACAATCACCATTCACAACTTTAGTGTACACACATTTATCAGCATTACTAGAAGAAAAGCCATCTCCAAGTAAAATATGATCAAATTTCTCATGCCATTGTTTTGGTGCTTGTTTTAGACCATATAGAGACTTTAAAAGTTTGCACACTTTGTTCTCTTGACTAGGAACCACACACCCTTCAGGTTGAGACATGTAAATCTCTTCCTCTAGATCACCATTCAGGAAAGCAGTTTTTACATCCATCTGGTGAATTACAAGCTTATGGATGGAAGCTAAAGCTATCAATACTCGAATAGAGGAAATCCTAGTCACAGGAGCAAAGGTATCAAAGTAATCTACATCTTGTTTTTGGGTAAAACCTTTAGCTACTAACCTTGCCTTATATTTCTCTATTGATCCATCAGGGTTATATTTCCTCTTAAAGATCCACTTACACCCAATTGGTTTTGCTCCTTTAGGTAGGTCCACTAATGTCCAGGTATTATTTTTCTTAATAGAATCAATTTCAATCTTCATAGCTTCTTTCCATAGTTTTGCATCAGAAGAACTAACAGCTTCCAAATAACTCATAGGATCATCCTCAACTAGATAGGTATAAAAATCTTCTCCAAAAGATGTTTCTTTCCTTTGTCTTTTACTCCTCCTTAAACCCTCAACCACAGTTTCATTTGGGGCTTCAATAGGTTGTGAAGAACTAGTTGTTGACCTTAAAGGGAACATGTGCTCAAAAAACTCAGCATTCTTAGTCTCTACTATGGTATTGCAATCAATGATATCACTCTTAAGAGCAAGAAACCTACAGGCAGCACTATGTTCAGCATAACCTATAAACATGCAATCAGAAGTCTTAGACCCTATCTTCCTTTTCTTAGGATCAGGTAGCATCACTTTAGCTAGGCACCCCCACACTCTCAAATACTTCAAATTAGGTTGATATCCTTTCCACAACTCATAGGGTGTTTTACCAGTTTTCTTATGTGGTATCCTGTTTTGTAGAAAACATGCAGTTAGAAGGGCTTCTCCCCAAAGGTTATTAGGTGCTGAAGAACTAATTAGTAAAGCATTCATCATTTCCTTAAGGGTTCTATTTTTTCTCTCAGCTACTCCATTAGATTCAAGTGAATAAGGTGGGGTTACCTCATGTATAATACCTTCCTTTTCACAAAAATCATTAAACAAAGTGTACTCACCGCCTCTATCTGATCTTATCCTTTTAATCTTTCTATTTAATTGATTTTCTACTTCAGCTTTATATGATAAAAACATGTCAAAAGCTTCATCTTTATGTCTGATAAACTTTAGTGTATCTAGAAAAATCATCTATAAAAGTTACAAAATAACTTTTACCACCTCTGGATACAGTTTGTTTTAAATCTGCAAGATCGGAATGAATTAAACTAAGAGGTTCAGTTACACGTTGCACGGAAGGACAAGGTGTTTTAGTTAGTTTTGATTCAACACATATTTCACATTTCTTAATTTGTTTATCATGCAAATTAATCATGCCAAGTCGTTGTAATTTAATAACATATGAGGAATTTGTATGTCCTAACCTAGCATGCCACATATCATATGAATCAACCATATAAGCAGAAGACGATCCAAATTCATTCATAGTTTCAGAAATATTAAGTACAAACAGTCTTTGATCACAATATCCCTTTCCCACAAACACATTATTCTTTGTCATTACAATCTTGTTAGACTCAAATGACACTTTAACCCCAACCTTTCCTAGCAGTGCTACAGAAATTAAATTAACCCTAATAGAGGGTACATGCAGCACGTCACTCAAAGCTAGTGTCTTTCCAGATGTGGGCTTTAGAAGAACTTTTCCTTTCCCTAGAACTGGAGTAGTCCTAGAGTCACCCAGATACACTTGTTCTTCTCGATCTCCTACAGCAGTGTAGGACGTAAAAGCATTTCTGCTCGCACATATATGTCGGGTAGCCCCAAAGTCTACCACCCATTTGCTCACATCGGTCATCATATTAACTTGAGAAACGACCGCAACAATCACATCATCTCCTTCAGCCAGGTTGGCCTTAGCCTTAGGAGGGTTGTCGTTTCTCTTCATTCGATGCCTGCATTGAGGTGCATGATGACCTGGATTTCCACACACATAACAATTTCCCTTCCTCTTGAAGGTGGGGTTAGTAATACGAGGGAAATGAAATTTATTTTTAAGTTTATTTTTCTTATGGTGATCAGGCTTTTGTTCATACCTTTTTGGATTTAGTTTGTCTTGTACCATATTTGCCTTTGCGGCCAAGGCTTTGGCCCTTGCGGCAGCACACTCCTTTCTGTTGGTGTCTTCAATGATTATGTGAGTGATTAGGTCTGACAGGGACATCTGTTTGTGCTTGTGCTTTAGCTGTTGTTTGTATTCGGTCCATGACTTAAGCAGCTTCTCAATTAGCACTTTGGACACGAACTCATCAGGAAGCTTGATGTTTTCGGCCTTTAGGTCTTCAAGCAGTTTGTGGTACTCATTTATTTGAACTTTGATGTCCTTTCCTTCAACCATCTCCCAGCGGTAGTAATTTCCGATAATGAATCGTTGTCTGACCACGTCCTCGGCAGTATACTTTAGGACCATAGAGTCCCATATCTCCTTCGCTTGCTTGTAAGAACAATACACATCGAACAACTCATTAGATAGTGTACTAATTAGGGTGTGGCAGCATACCTTATTCGCATGGGTCCAATCTTCTATTTGCTTATCGGTTGCAGTAGAGTCAGGCTTCAGAGTTGTGAGTGCAAAAACGACTCCGTGCATGTCGAGCATGGTGTAAACACACTCCTGCCATCGACGGAAATTCTGGCCGGCAAAGACCTCAATTTTTGAGACGTCGGGAAGCGGCTTTGCGTAAGCAACCGAGACGGTGGGAAGGGCAGGTTGCACAGCAGCGTCAATTTGCATGTCGTCAGCCATAAGTCCTTTAGATTGTTAGCCGACTGACGGGTATCACAATTCCTGAGGCGTGCGACAGCACTGCCCTAAAGGACTTATCCGCGTGGCACGCGCAAGTCCCCCAGGATACAACAGGATCCTCTCGAAACGTGTCCGAGGCTCAGAACTGGCAAGAGAGAACGCAGTAGTCTCGGAACCCAGAGCAGAGAAGTTTTAGGTTAAAAGAAATCAAAAAAGCACACCGGTTTCGTATTGAAAACGGGACATTTATAAAACTGCCCACAACCATTAAAAAACAAAACCGTCCACTTACTCTAACGTTAAAAAATGTTCATATAGTGGCTCTATATTCCGGAGAGGATCAAGGAAAAGAGATATTGACCCATTCAAAATGCAACGGTTACAAAATGAGGGTTTTCGGATAAGCTTATTCAAAATTTAAAAACAATTTAATTTTAAAAAATAAAATTAATAAAACCAAGGCTAAAAAATATTTTGAGGCCTATGATCGTACGCACAGGGGGGGAATCGGCAGATTAGCACTACAACAGGCTCACGAGACCCATTCTCATGCGCGCGAGCCTCCTCCACTTTGCTAGCCACTTTGGGATCCAATATCATATTTTGATATATAAACACTAGATGGAAACCCAAGCTAGGCAATGTGGGACATGAGACTTTTGAAATATCTATAACATACAACATTTATCTGATCCGGAAACAGAAATCAACAGATTGAAGGAGCTTGTAAAGTAAGAAAAGATGAGAGCTGCATCTGAGCGGGAGATTGCTGAGCAAAAGAAAAAAAGATGCAGCTCTCATCTTTTCTTGCTTTACACTCTCATCTTTAGCAGCTTTAGCACAAATTATTGGAAGAAGAGAAGAGAAACAAAAATTTGTGAGCTTCAGCAGCCTTCTTTTTTCGGTTCTCAGACTTTTCTGTACAGTTTCTCACAAATATATATGTTGAGAAAGGGATACAGATTGCCAAAATTGAAGAGGAGTATAAACTTCAGCAAGTTCGCTTGGGTTGGGGAAACAGGTTAATGAAATGAAAATGAAGTTGGCTTCTGAGAATTTTCCCTATTACATGCAGATTTCCTTGCGAATTTTGCATAAAAATCCACAGGAAGCAAGTTTTCTGCAGATTTTAATCTGCAGGTAATTTCTTTGTGGATAACAAGTTCTAACGGATTAAAATCCGCAGGAAATTTTGCTGCTAAAAATTCGCAAAAAATTCTTCAAGTAAATTTTTTGTGGATTTAAAATTCTCAAGTAAATTTCTTGTGAATTTGAAATCCGCAGAAAATTCCATTGGTAATTTTTCTGCAAATTTCAAATTCGCAAGTAAATTTTCTGTGAATTTTAAAATTTTCAGATAAGTTTCCTAAAGATTTATAATCCGTAGGTAATTTTCCTGCGAATTTAAAAATATAGATAACAATTAATTTTAAAATAATATTTAAATCTACCAAAGTATTCATATAAATTTATAATTTATTCATTTTGTAATAATAATTTTTTTAATTAATTTATAAAATATTAATAAATTAGAAATATATATATATATTACAAAAATTGTAAATTGACATCAAACTCAATAAGTAAATACTTCGTGTTGAACGCTAATTAAGCAACAACTAGACTACGTATAACAATTTTAAAATGTGCAAGTATGTGACCACGAGCTTCCATGGCCTCATATAATTGCAGATAGATCTTTCTTTCCTTCATTTTTCTGATCCTCTCCTTTTTACTCTAAATAATATATTCATTCAAAACCAATTAGACAAAGAAATAATCAAGTTTACATGGTGTAAGATAGTTGCTTCAAACTTAAAACTTTTTCCTTGCTCCCTTTGCAAGTAACTTTTCAAGCTTGAGACTATTTTCCAAAAGTTGTATTTTAGTACTTAGCAGCATTTTCAGTGACTTTCATCTCCAGGAAAATCCAATGAAATATCTGGAGTATCATCTGAAGTCCGTGAAAATGCTGCTGAAAGTACTAAAATACAGCTTTTGCCATCTCAGAGTCGGCATTTTGGAACCCAATGAAATATTCTATTATCTCTCTCTGATAAAACCTTGCTATTTCACTCTTTTCTTTTCTGTTATTGTCTCTGTTATGTTGTGGATTCATCTGACGCGGTATTTATAAACCCTAAATCCCCATTGTTTATTGACCGACTCTGTTCTTGGGCCGCCCTCAACATGTTTGAAAACAAAGATACAGTATTTTAATATAAAATGAAAAATAGAAAGATAATTAAAGTTGAGATTTGAAATCTTAACATAAAAGAATTTTTTAAATAAAAAATTAACATAAAAAGAAAGTTTGACAAACAATTTAATTTATATATTTTTAAATATATGAAAATAATAGTGAAATGTATGTTTGGAATAATTTCCTTTAGGGGCAAAAATCAATTGTTTTCCAAAAATTTCTTTATAAAACTAATGAATAAAATAATTATTTATCTCAAATAAAAATGAAAAATATAAAAATAATTAAAGTTGAGATTTGAAATCTTAACATAAAAAGAATTTTATAAAGAAAAAATTAACATAAAAAGAAAGTTTAAAAAATAAGTATTTAAACTAATGGGAAATAGGCACTCCGTGCCTCTCTCTATATGCAATTTTTTTTTAAAAGAAGTTAAATAGGAAATGAAAAGTATATATATTTTGAAATTGAACTTTATATTTAGTTAGTAGAGTGACTTTGTTATATGCATTTAAAATATAATAATGGTGTAGTGTATGATGTTAATTAAAGAGTAAAATAGTCCTAAAAATGTGGAGACGAAAAGTACGTATCGTCATTATAATAATTAAGTTATAGATTATAGATTATAGATAAATAGTTTAAAAATATAAAAAATAAATATTAAATAATAGTGAAAGTGTATAATTGAAATCATTTAGTCTCGGAAAAAATCAATTTTTTTTAAATTTCCTTAGAAAGCTAATAAAACAAATTATTATTTAAAAAAAATGATAATTAGAAAGATAATCAAAGTTGAGATTTGAAGTGTAAAAAAAGAAATAGAAAAGAAATAACATAATTTTTTTTTGAAAATAAAAAGTAAAAGATTAGGATGAAACTTTAAAAAATAGTTAATATTTTAAAAAAATACATAAAATAACATTGAAATGTATGTATGGGATCATTTAACAATTTTACAATAAAAACAAACATAAAGAGAATGTTGAAAAAATTAATAATTTCAATATTTATAAAAATATAAAATAAATGTTAAATAACATTGAAATGTATGTTTGGAATCATTTACTTTTGGAAATATAATCAACTGTTTTTTAAAAATTTCTTTATAAAAATAACAAATAAAATGATTTTTTTTTTTCAAAAGAGAAATGTAGTTAAAGTTGATATTTGAAATCTTAAAATAAAATGAATTTTTAAATGAAAATTATCAAAAAGAAGTTTAAAAAATATTTATAATGGATTAAATATTTGAAAATATAAAGTGAATATTTGAATCATTTAATTCTGGGAATTTTTTTAAAAACTAATAAAAAAATTTTAAAAACAAAAATATAAATAGAAAGATAACTCATAAAGGGAGAATTTTTAAAATTAACAAATGGAAAAGTTTAAAAATAACTAATAGTTAAGTATTCTAAAGTTATAAAAATAAATGCTAAATAATAATGAAATGTATATTTTAAATAATTTTACTGTTGGAAAAATAATCAACCTTTTTTGAAAATTTCTTTATAAAGCTAATAAAATAAATAATTCGTTTTCAAACTAAAAATTCAGAACAGAATGATAAGTAAAGTTGAGATTTGAAATCGTAACACAAAATGAGTTTTTAAATTAAAAGTGTAACATTAGGACGAAAGTTTAAAAAATAATTAATTGTTTAAATATTTTTTAAAAATCAAATAATGTTAAATAACAATGAAGTGTATATTTGGAATCATCTATTTTTGGGAAAACAATCAAATTTTTGAAAAATATCTTTACAAAAGTAATACAATAATGATATTTTTTTCAAAATAACAATGAAAAACAGAAAAGATAATTAAAGTTGTAATTTCAAATCTTAACATAAAAGAATTTTTTAAATGAAAAATCACATAAAAAGGATGTTTGAAAAAAAATTAATAATTTAAATGTTTTTAAATTATAGAAATAATTGTTAAATAAGTTTAAAATCCATGTTTGGAATCATTAAATAATCAATTGTTTAATAAAAATATATTTATAAAGTTAATACATAAAACCATTAATTTTAAAATAAATTGAAAATTATAATGACAACTAAAGTTGAGATTTGAAATCTTAAAATAAAAAAAAAATTGATTGAAAACTAAAATAAAAGAAAGTTTAAAAATAAATTATAATTTATATATTATTCCCATATAAAAAATAAATTTTAAACAATAACTCAGTGTATAATTGCATTACAAGATATTTGTAGATTAGCGAAGGAAACTTCCCTCACAAATCTCTCGTGAACCATATTGGTGAGGGATTCATGAGGGACAATACTCTCGCTTAATCCAGGTCATTAATTGGCGATGGAGCAATTCGTTCGCTAATCTCTAGCAAATTTTGAAAAAAAAAGATCAACTACTTTTTAAAAATTCCTTTACAAAACTAATAAAATAATTTATTATATTCTTAAAATAAAAGTAATAAATATAAAGATAATTAAAGTTGAGATTTGAAATCTAAACATAAAAAGAATTTTTTAAATAAAATTTTATCACAAAATAAATGTTTAAAAATAATTGATAATTTAAATATTCTAAAAATATTAGAAAATTTTAAACATTAATGGTGTCAGTATTTTAAAACCCAGCTCGGACTGGCTGGTTGGACTAATTCGACCAGGAACCAAACATGTTAACGAGTTGAGTCAATAATTAGGTCGAATATGCTATTAGCCCGATGTCAACAAACCAGCTTGAAATCAGATTAAACGGGAGAAATCCGAGCGAACCACTGCGGTCCATTGTCAAAGCAATACTGACATGCGGCCCAAGATCTGAAACACCTGTCATGCGCAGCCAGCTACTGCCTAAGATCTGAAACAACCTAGCTACTGGTTTTTAAGAAGAAATTGCAAAATGTATGTATACCTTGTGGAGAATTGAACACAAGTCCATGAAAATAGCCAGTGTTGAACTTACAACCACACCATAATGACTCCTTTGTAATTTTGTGATATGAATAATATATACACATAATTTTAAACATTATATTAATCACATTGGTTCATGTAGTTCAACTACTGATTTACTAGTTCAACCACTAACCCATCAACCCAATACCTTAACCGATTCGATGACTAGTCCAATTCTTAAAACATTGAATAGTGTATATATGATTTAATTTTGTTTTGGAAAAATAATCAACTATTTTTTAAAAAACTAAATTTACATTTTTTATTTTTATTTTTATTAAAAAAATCAATTAACCATTTATTAATCAATTTTAAGCTTTAGATATGATCCTTATGACATTCAAGTGAGTCCTAGACCTAACATAAAAAGTCATTAAAACTAAATTTTTTTTTACTAAAAGAGAATTGAATTATCAATTAACAACATTAATTAATCTTAAGCTTTAAATAAAATCCTTGTGATATGTAAGTGGGTCCTAGACTCAACATGAAAAAAAATCTAAATCTAAATCTACATTTTATTTTTATTTTACTAGAAAAAACTTAACAATTTATTAATTAATCTTAAACTTTATATAAGATTTTTGTGATATTCAAGTATAGATCCTAGACCCAACATGAACAATCACTGAATCTATATTTTCTATTTTATTTTTACTAAAAATTTTAATTAACACTTTACTAATTAATCTCAAGCTTTAGCTAAGATTTTTGTGAGATTCAAGTGGGTCTTAGACCCAACATGAAAAATAATTAAATCTACATTTTCTATTTTTAGATTAGAGGCATTTTTATTAAATTATCAGTTAAAAATTTTATTTAAAAATCCCATATTAAAAAAGGGCGAATGATTGTAGGGTCAAAATTGATACACACTTTAGTTTTTTTTTTACTTATTTAATTAATATTTGTGAGAAATTAAAGAATTTTGTTTTTGTTACTTACTAAAAAAGAACTTTTATTAAGGAAATAAGTAAAGTGATGTATATTAAATGGATTCAGCTTTTATTTTTTTGTTTATTTTTAAAGAAAAATCAATTGCTAATGGCATTAACCAACAAATGTTTATACTTTTAAAATGATACTCCTTGCATAAAAAGCTATCAGCTCACGAAGAGAAAAAAGACAAACGCAAGAAGACGATATTCATCATTATTATCACAAATTTTTTTTTACGTAAAAAAAATTATGGTCATAAAGGTTATATTTTCTTGTTTTTTATTTACATTTTAATGAAAGAGACCTATATTAAGAAATTCAGGGGGTAAAACATAAAATGAGCTCAGCCCAATGTGATGACAGACCCAGGGTCCACTAATCCAAAAAGAACAGGGGTTAGTTTAGAGTAATATGCATACGTGCATAACCCTAAGGAAACGAGTCATGATTTTGGGTGTCTTCGAACGACGCTGTATTCTCCGCTGGTGTGAAGTCAGGGTGAAGCGATAGCGAAAAGAACTCGAGGACCACTGTGCCTCCTTGTTTCCGGCGACCTTGACGGCAAATGGTGGAGAAATTTTGCGTGAGGTGATGCCGTGAAGGTGGAGACGCGCGAGGCACTACGCGGTAACGGCACGGTGGTTCCCGTCGCGGCGGCTTACGGTGAAACTGCGGCGGAGACATGGGAGCACAAGGGTTTGAGGGGTGACCAATGCAATGGCGACCACTGGCTTAGCGGTGGCTCACGGGGAATCAAATAACAGTGCTTCGCGCATTGGCGACGCAACAGAGGTAGACGGCGTGGTGGCCATGAACGGCGAGAACCGGATTGGGAATCGCTGCCATACCGGAGATGTTTCGTGAGGCAGGATGAAGACTTTCTATTTCTTCTTTTTTATTTATTATATATTTTTTATTATTTTGTTTCAAATTATGAATTATTGAAAACTCATTGTGCAGTTGTGCTATGATACGTTTGCATTTGATTTTGTGCACTGGAACAGGAGGAATAGGAGTGAGGTGTGTGTAATGTATGTGGATATATTGAACCAAAACTTACAGAGTGCTTTTTTGAAAATTTTATGGTGAGTTAAATGTTGATGAGAAAGAGAAGGAGTTGTTATTATTATTGTTTTTCCTAAGTGATATGAGCGTGTTGCTGTAAAAAAATAAGAGGAATGTGTGATTATGCAGTGTTGAAAGTAAATGCAATCAGTGTATTGATGTGTAATTATGTAGTGTTAATGATTATGGAAATGAAATAAAATCAATGTATTGTGTGTGATTGTCGTATATTAGTGATTTTGCAGATATTGTTTATATTTTGATCGAGAGAATGATCTTGCAAGTCACATCAAACCTAACTCTGCCTCCTTAAATTCTGTCATGGATCATAGGCAGAGTGCAGGAACTCAGATAACAGATCGAGAGCAATCAGAATGAATATTCAAGAGCAGTTCAACACACAAAAGCAGAGTAAAGCTCAAGCAATGAAGTAACAAGCAACATCATATTGGCAGAACGAAGAAGAAGAGGAACACCTCTATAGCCTCACAATGGAGCAACAAATGAACTTCAATCGTTAGCACTCTCTATTCTTCTTTCATTCCCTCCTACAGCTTCTTTTCTTTCCCCTTAGTTCAACAACATTTCCTTCCTTTTTTTTTTCTCCTTTCCTTCAGTTCAACAGCGTAATATTGCTCTCTTTTTCCTCCCCAATCCAACAGCCTTACCACACTCTTCTCTTCTTCCCCTTTTTTCAGTCCCCCTCCCCTTTATTTATAGATATAAGTTGTAACTGCTTTTGATTTCGATCCTTCTACTCTTTTTTCTTATTTTCTTATTTTTGTTTTTTTTACGATGATGATGATGATGTTATTTATATACATGGATTTTTCTGGAATGAATTGATGTATTTTGTTAATTATGCGAGAGAGAGTAAAAAAAGGTGAAGCAATATTAACTTAATTTTCTTTTTTCTTTTATTTACTTGGATTTTGGTTTCCTTTTTTTTTTTTTTTTTTTATATACGGGTTAGAACATATTGATCTAATCAAGCAAGAATCTAGCATTTTCTTCAATCTCTCTCTCTCTCTTTCTTTTTTACCTTTTTTTTCGTTATGGGCTTAAACACTTTTAACCCAATCAAGAAACACTTCTTTCTTTATTTGAAATCTTCTCTTTTCTCTATTTTTCTTATTTTGTTATTATTTAATATTAATTTTCATTTGTAATTATATTAACTATCCGGATAAAATTAGGTCTTCACATATAAATTTAAAATATAATCTATATGCTCAAAAATATTTATTTATTACAAATTTTAATTATAATATAATTTATATATTCAAAAGTATTTATTTATTATAAATTTAAGTTATATAAAATAAATATTTATTCTGTACAATGCACAAGTTAAAATATTAATGTAAAATGCAAGTTTAAAAAATAATTTATAATTTAAATATTTTTAAAAATATAAAAATAACTGTTAACTAATAATAGAGTGTATATTTAAAATCACTTACTCTTAGAGAAATAATATTTTATTTAAAAAAATATTATAAAACTAATAAAAATAAATGAGTATTTGTTTGAAATAAGTTAAATTAAATATGCTTTAAATCACGTGTCATAAGAGGAAAATATATTAAGAAATATCATATCTTTTGAAAATAAATATTGAAATTTAAACTATATATATATATATATATATATATATATATATATATATATAAATTGATGTTAAGAGATCTCTTTATATTAAAAAAATTAACTTTATATTATAAATATTAATTATAAATGCATGGTTAGATTACATTTAAATAAAATAGTTTAGATAATCTGTTTACAATTATATAGTTAAAATTAATTTTTTATATTTTCATATAGATTCTGTGCTTAGGCCTTACAACTTACACATGTAAATTCATATCATCTACAACTAGTCACCTAAAGAAAAATAAATTATTTATCGCCAATAAATTTTTAATGGTTTTATTTAATACTTCTTCAACAGTTATTAATTTTAAATTGACAAATTTCTCTTATTTTTTTAAAAAAATTAAAAAACATAATTACACAGTGTCATTATTTTAATAAAAATATATATTCCCGAAAGATTGAAAATATTTTTTATTTGTCACATATACATGCAACATAATATTTATGTCATATGTTCTATAATGAATTTAATTAGAATTCATGTTGTAAATATTTTTACATTGTTATTCAATTATAAATTTTCATGTATCATAAAACTGTAAATTTTTGTAAGCAAAGTTTTAAAAGTTATATTTCTAATGATTTCTAAGTAGATGAAAATTTGTTTACATTATCAATGCATGAAAAATAAATTCTATTAAAATTTGTTGAAATCAATTTATGTTGGGATTAATTTGATGAATCATGTTTTCAAGAACTTTAAATATCAATCCAATCGAATACAATGTGTTGAAGATAGCTTTGATTCTCTTCAAGTACTCAGACATGGATCATCTAGAGCCTTTTGGAGATGTTCGTAAGCTCAAAACTAAGTTTTGGCTTGACTGAGCTTTGGCCTGCACGTGGAAGAAATTATGTACCTCTTCCCAAACCTGCTACGAGTGGATGCACCTCATAACCCTGCACATGGGATCACAAAGAGACGACCGAGGCTGTGTAAACAGGAGTGAATCCTGTTGTTTCCAAGCAATGTAATCGGGATAACTTTCCCAAGCTCACAATCATCATCAGTGAGAAAGCATAGAGCAATCAATGGATTCTCCACAAAATGTTGGAAGTTTATGGCCTCGAAGGACCCCTTGGATTTGTTTCTTCCATGAGAGAAAATTCTTTTCATCTAGTTTGATACTGATTTGGTGAGATCGAGAAGTGATTGGTGTGGAAATTTCAAATATAGAAGCAAAAGGATTGCTGGAAGCAGCCTTTGCTATGGACCTTTCAAGCATTAAAAACAGATAAATTGCGAGAAGTAGAGAGATTGAGAGAAAAACTAAGGAATGAGTGATATTTTCATCATGCCTCTTTTGTGTACATCCAAGATTTATATAATGATCCCCAGATGTCAATCAATTACAACAGTAACCGAAACACAATTAACTAACTGAATGACAACTAGTTGGTCTTTACTAATTAAATAACTACTGGACAGCTGGGACTAACTAAACATAGACTTTGCTTACATAGGCTTAGGCTTGTCAAATGGATGGATTGAATAATTTTTTATTCAGATTATTATGAATGAATTAAAAACAATCAATGAATCCATTTTTTATCCATTAAAAAATGCACTCCGTCCATGATCCTTTTAAATAAAAGTTCATCTAATCTATCCATTAACATTTTTTATGGATGGATATCCAATCCATCCATAAAATTATTTTTAAAAATTAAATATTTTTTTATGGTTATTTCAAAATACTCTTGATCATTTGTCCCCAAAAGTGATTTTAAAATTTTAAAAAAAAATTATAGCTTCTTTGTTTAATTCACTTTAAAGAAGTGATTATTTATTTTATTATTTTTTACGATAATTTTGAAAATAAATGGTTATTTTTAACATTTAAACTATTCTTAATAAGTCATAAAATTAATATATAAGAAATTATTTTAAAACATTTTAATAAATTTAAAAAGAATCAAATATGAAAAAAAATTATGTTAGGCTGATTTTGATTCATAAAATGTTAATTAGATGGTCCATTGAATTTAAAAATAAGAATCCATTCATTTAATTATATGATTTATTCTATCTGATCTAAGTATTTTTTTTTTAAAAAAAAACAAATAAATAAATTGAATTGAATTGAATTTTATGTGAATTAGTACAGAATGGAACATGTACAAATAAATTCTTTTGTCACTCCTATGCTTAGACGAACCTAAATGGTTGTCCCCACTGAAAACATCTCCCCTCTTCCATTCTCCTTACTTATTCCCAGTATTGCATCTGCGTAGCTCCCTTGTTTCATTGTCAATAGGCACTACTTGCAATGGGCTTAGAGGAGGATTGCATTATTACTCTGCTTCCCTGTAGCCCCGCTGTAGCCCACGTTTTTTTCAGTCATTGGTTGAGCCGGTAATTCTTGAATGAGCACAACAACGGTGTTCCCCACAGCAGATTGGGTGAAGAAGTTGTTATTCCAACTGACCCTTTCTTGTCACAATTCCAACTGAATGATACTGTCTTGAAGTGTGGCTCTAGTTACTGGGGATCGTGGTCCTCAATATACCTCAGTAGTTGCTCCTCTAGAATCTCCACCAACTGCACCAAGACTTCAATTTTAGATTTAAGTAGAGAAATATTGTCATGCCTTAAAAGATTTTCATTTTCCAATTCCATTGCAGCTGTCTCTTTTACACTGTGTTTAGTAGAGAGGAAGGAAATAGAAGAAATGGAACTAGGTAGGAAAAAAAATGGAGAGAAGAGAAATAAATAAAAAATATAACAGAAATTGAAGTTATTTAGTTGAAGAAAAATAAAAAAAAATAGAATAAAAGTATATTTTTTAATATTTTTTTGAATTTTAATAATCAATTATGTTATACATATAATTGATTATGCCTATAACACACATATAACGATAATTGATTATGGCATATCATAATTGATTATTATTATACACATAATTGATTATGGGTGTTATATATATAATCCATTATTAAAATTTAAAAAAAATTATATAAATAATTACTATATAAAAAAACATATATATATATATATATATATATATATATATATATATATATATATATATATATATATATATAATTGATTGTGTATGTTTTATTGAGTCAAAGATTGCAAGTATTTTATTTTTTTGCATTTTTTCACAATTTTGAGAGGAAGTTGCAAACGTAGGTTCCACCAAAATTTTAAAAATTTCAATGCAACTTATCTGTAACTAAACCAACTGAAATTGTACACTTTTCGCCACTTCCATCCTCAACGGCACTTCTCCCCTATTTCACCACTACTAGTTTGAATAATAACACATTATCCTTTATTTCAATATTAGATTCAAGCAAAGAATCTTAATTTTTATTCTTTTGAGAACCTATATGCGCTATGGTGATTAGACAAAATGACAAACCTTACTCCAAATTTATGTATAAATGAAAATAATTCAGCAATGAAACCAACCTCTGTTAGGGTGACAGGTGAAAAGAATGAACCCAGAATATCAAGGTGATGCATATATAGTTGCAAACTTCGAATCAAATCAAGCTTCAAACGGACTACTTCCCAAAGTTGTATTTTAGTACTTTCAGCAGCATTTACACTTACTTCAGAAGATATTTCATTGGGTTTTCTTGGAGATGAAAGTTCACGTATCCACTGTTCCGAATCCTCAATTGTCCGCTCACTCTCTACTAACTTCTGAGACATCTGAAAAAAGAAATCGTAATACAAGAGAGAAAATAACAGATAAGAAAAGAGTGAAAGAAAAAAGTTTTATCATTGATCACTTCAGAGGGAGTAACAGAATATGGCTGAACAAAATCCTCAACCCGAAAATTGCTCTAAGCCAAACAGTGAAGCTACTTGAACAAGGACTTAAGAATTGAACTTTCACATAACATGGCATATGTTGCATGGAGTATCAGATACCGATACGATATGATATGAAAGTTCACTCTCTACTAACTTCTTAGACATCTAATCAGCAAGTTATTTTGCTTCCATGGCCGTCTTCCGGTTATCTCCAACAAGCTTCTTCCGCTCAGCTCCCTTCCTTTTTCAGCTTCGAACATTTTAGGGTTGGGCGTACCTCAGCACGGCAGCTCTTTTAGGGTTCAGGATTTTGTGCAGCCATACTCTGCTTCAAAGATCAATGACAAAACCTTTCTCTTTCACTGTTTTCTTTTCTGTTATTTTCGCTCGCGTGTTGGGGTTTCATCTGATAATGACAAAGTATTTATAATTATAAGCCCTAAAACTCCCCAATCACTGCAATTGGCGTGTAACAACGCTACACTACCCCGTTGGCTTTTCAACCTGCTCACTATCTGACTTCGTTGTTGCGTCTTCAATACGTTTGAAAATAAAAATACACTATTTTAAGTAATATAAAATGAAAAATAGAAAGATAATTAAGGTTGAAATTTGAAATCTTAACATAAAAAGAAATTTTTAAACAAAAATTTAACATAAAAAGAAAGCTTGAAAAATAATTAATAATTTTAATATTTTAAAAATATAAAATAAAAGTCAAATAACAAAGAAATGTATTGTGGAATCATTTACTTTTGGAAAAATAATAAATTTTTTTAAAAAACTTCTCTACAAAACTAATAAAATAAATTATTCTTTTCAAAAAAAGCAATAAAAATAGAGAGATAATTAAAGTTGAGATTTCAAATCTTCACATAAAAGAATTTTTAAATAAAAATAAACATATAAAGAAAGTTTAAAAATAATTAATATTTAAATATTTAAAAAATGATAAATAACAATGAAGCGTATACTTTGAACCATTTACTTTTGGAAAATATTCAATTGTTTTTCAAAAATTTCTTTACTAAACTGAGAAAATAAATGATTATTTTTTTAAAATAACAATTAAAAAGAGAAAGATAATTAAAGTTCACATTTGAAATGTTAGCATAAAAAGAAATTTTTAAATTAAAAATAAACGTGCCTCCAAAAAAATAAACATAAAAGGAAATCACTCCTAGAAAAGTTTAATACAACGATGGAATTTAGAGATGAAATACTTTTCAACTATGTCGAGACAAAATCAAAAATAGATTTTAGCAGATAAAGACGAAACAAAAATTTTACATTTTAGAGACGATAGTCAAAGACGAATATTTTTGTCTTTATTTTATTTCGTCTCTATATCCGTCTTTGTATGGTCTAGATATAATCAGAGACAGGTACTGAAGACAAAATTATTCCATGTTTGGTAAATGTTAACAAAATTCGTCTAAGTCTATCTTTGGTTGTCAATTTGATAAAATTAAAAATTCTAATATCTCTAAGACAAAAATATTTTCGTCTCTATATCTTCTTTTTAATTATAATAATAAAATTTATTATCATATTATTTTAACCATTCAAGGAAAATCATAGTCTCTTGTGAATAATATAACATGTATTTATCCTAAAAACATGATGACTCAATAATAATAATAATAATATATTATTATTATTATTATTATAGATTGAGAAAATATATGTATGTCTTAAGGAGAAATTTAAAAATAAACAAGAGATTAAAGTTATTATCAATAGTTATTTATATATATTTTATTATATTATATAAGAGATATTTATTTTAAAATTTTAATTCATCTTAAAATGTATATTTTTAATCCACAATCAATTAATAATGTATATATCTTTTAAATTTTGGAAGAATGTTATTTAAATATTATATATTTGACATTTATATCTTTTTAAATTACTTTGTATAAATTTAAAAATATCTTTTTACATACTCATTGGAATTTATCTTATAATATTAGAACTTACATAGATGTTTAATTACCACTAGAATAGTACATAAACCTATAAATTTTTATCTTTTTTGAACTTAAATAGATTCTCTCATAACTTTGTAATTTGAAGGTATCTCCTCAAACTATTAGAGTGTGGGTTTGAGCGTGGCAATGAATCAAAGAAAGCTATCTTAATTATGACATAAACTCTTTTGATAATTACTTATTGAATAAGTGATTAATTAAATTATTTGCTCAACTATATCTTATTCAATTAAATTAATTAAATAATATATATATATATATATATATATATATATCATTCTAACTTAATTCAATTTACCAACATGTCGTTGGTCCAAGTGGTATTAGGCTTGGTTCTCTTAAGCAAGGTCTTGGGTTCAAATCTTGTGAGTGGAAAAAACATGGTTAGGAGGGGAGAGTCCACTAAAAGTAACAGTAAAACACAGGAAAAGTACAAGAAATGGGGTTGAATTGTGTTTTTAAAAATTTTCACAAATCTTTTAAAGAATGTTTCGTTTGAAGTGTTAAACAAAAGATTTTCAAAAGACTTTTAAAGAAAGACAAAAGAACAATGTAAACCACATAAACACAGAAATTATACTGGTTTGTCTCACCCTAAGACTACATCCAGTTCTTGACAAACTACCAAGTCCCACTAATAAAAACAAGATACAAGTATTCTTTTATCCAAGCCTCTTTAGGCTCAACCCAAGTAGTCTTTAACTTGCCTCTTCAAGCAAAAACCAAAGTATTCTTTGAATTAAAGCCTCTTTAGGCTTTTACCAATTTCTTAGAGAAATAGTTGAATGTAAGTTACCTCACTCAAGCTAACATCTTATCAGACAAATGTACAATGAAGCTCAAGGAAGCGTTTACAAGTAATGAATTCAGATATTACAGAATGAGAGAAAGTTTTCAAAACTCCATGCACTATCTATATTTGAGACTGAGGTCTCTTCTTTTATTTATAGGATGCTTTCAAAAGTGCCCGCCGTGAGAACTATTGGAGACATCTTTCGTCCGACGTTGTAAAAGTAGAAAAAAGTTGTTGAAGCATTAAATGTAGCATTTAATGCCTTTCACCAACCAGTCACTCTGATAAGATAATGCAACCTGCTTATCTAGCCTTTCTTGTATTTAATCTTGTTGCAGTAGGCATATCTGCTTTTCGTACTGACATCTGCATACAAATTCCTTCTTTTATACGTAAATTAAGTTTTTATCTAAGATAGGTACGTAGATGTCTTTTCGTTCAAGGTGGTTTTCTCTTTTTTAATAAAAGAACTCAGATCAACAAAGCATTGTCTGAAGGAGTTAGTTATTGAATATTTTAAGAGAAAGAAAAGAATGCGTAGACAAACGATAGCAAAGACGTGCAGTATAAACGAGTAATCAGATAATTGTTCAATAGACTGTTTGTTATTATTAAAATAAAGAAAGGGTCACAAAATCATCCTTTCTCTTAACAATCTCCGCTTTTTCGATGATGACAAACATCTTTATATATCAGGCAGACATAATTATCAAAATGCATAAGTAAGTAAGTACTAAATACTGATTGTAATGTAAATGTAGTTTGAACTGAATATATAAAATAAAAGATAAGAAATACTCCCCTTACAACTCTGCTCTCCCTTAGTGATGTTCTGTTCTCCCCCTTGTGATCTTCTTCTGTTTTCTCCCCCTTTTGGCATCATTAATTAGAAGATTCAAAGTTTGAAGGTGTGGATGATGAGCCGAGGTCTCCTTTGAAGCGTTTCACCAATAGTGTAAGCAAAGTTTCCGCTCACTTGTGCTTCTTGCTTTCCCTGACAAGTGCAACTTCAAGATAGTGAATAGTTTGATTTAGTTCTTTGACTTCTTGTCAAACGTCTGAAGGTTTGTCAGTAGGGGCGAAGCTATCGTTTTCTTCTTCTACAGGGTCTTCTCCAAGACATAAATTGAAGACATAAGGGACAGGGGGTCCACAAAACTAGACGTGTCCTATGGATAGGGAAACTTCAAAAGTATTTCCATTTATGGAGAAGAATATATAAGTCTGTGGACAATTTAGGGTAAGGTGGTTAGTAGGGTGTGCATCAGACAAAGACAGAGCTGGAGAGACTTGCACCCAATGGCCGATTGGTCGTATAGCAACTTGGTGACTTAGGTGATCTTCTCCTTAGCAGTCAAACCTAAAAAGTGCTTAAGGGCTTCGACATGTTCTTACAGGCTCTTTCGATCTGAGCTCCATAAAGTCTCTTTTCCTTTTAAAGTAGCCAGCTGTTTAGGGGAAAACGCTCTTTTTCTGATCTTCAGATGTCTCTTAGGGTTGTGTCTGAATTTAGGCTCTTTGCCTTTACCCATAAACAGATTTTGACAATTGAACTTCTTTTGACAACAAATGCGAAAAGTTGCCCATGGCTTTAGCAGAAGCAACATTCATCTTGCCATGAGTCTAGGCGAACCTAGGTCAAGGTAAGGGACACCTTTTCTCGTAGATTGCATGTTGAAGGGAAATCTATATCTTTTCCCGAAGAAAATTATACATTACCCTGCCTAGCTTCCAGTCATCATCACCAATCCTCCATTCTTCAAAGTCTAGACTATCTTTTGGACGAATGGCGAGAGGATAGGTCTTGACCTTTCCATGGCAGAACGAATAAATAATCTTCGACTTGTAGTTGTAAGTTCTGCACATGATTAGATATTCAAAATAATTGCATTTGATCATGAATGGAGAGGTGTGGCAGAGGATTTCCCTTTGTATCCATACTTCATATCCAAGGGGGAATCTTGCTTTGGTGGAGGGAGGGTAGACAAAGATAGATGCATCTAATAGTGTGTTGTACCCTTCCTTCTAGACGTATAGTTGAATGTTTGGCTCATAGGAAAGAAGAGGGGTAGCTTCTCTATATTCAACCATCTTTTCTGTATACCCGTGGCGCACTAATAGTGGTCATTCCTCTACGACAATTGTTGTCCACATCCTCAAATTGTTCACTTTGCCCAGTTCATAGTTGATTAAAGCTTGAAAAATCTCTAGGTCGAAGGGCTCTGAAGGCTGGTACTCTGTGGTCTTGCCGACGCTTCGAGTTTTAGGATATTCAAATTGGGTGTTATCTCGTCGAAGGCGTTCGAAAGGAGAAGTCTCTAATCAGTAGAGATCAGGTGAGACTTCATCTATCATAGGTTCAGCCAATCTTTCAAACAAAGGGTCTTCAGCTTCCAACAGACGAAAAGTAACAGCTCTAGCTATCTGATCATTGCTTGGCTTGGTTGTGAGATCTGTTGTAAGGCACTGAAAGACTTGTGAAATTGAGACAGATTGAGTCACTTGCCATAGAAGGGATTGGCAATCTCCCTCTAGAGGTAGCAATGATGTCTTCTTGCGTAACAACTCTTCCTTATCAAGCTCTTTAGGGGTTGTTTGTAGCAAGTGCTCAATGACTGATTGAAGCACTGCCTCCTTAATCTGCTCTTCCTCTTGAGTAATGAACTTTTCTTCTTCTTCCTTCTTCTTCTCAGTCTTCTTTGATTCGGCTTTGGCTTTTCTCAGCTGCTTTGCCTCTTGTGCTTTTGTTTTGGGTTCTTTATTTTCTTAAGCTTTGGAGACTTTTGGGTGGTTTGGCAGAGACAAATGCTTTAGTGGCAATAGGAAATGGTGATTGTTTTGATGGTGGTTCATGAATGGTTGTGTGTGTGGGTGCAAGAAGGTGTTTGATAGGGAGGTCATCGTCTGAGTCAGGTTAGGGAGTTGGTTTAGATCTCAAACGAATGGTAAGGGGCTTTTGTTTTTTAAGTAGGGAAAAAGGTTGGTCATGTGTTTATGGTTGTCTTTTTGGGATGGTCTTTTGATGGGTAGTTTAGGTTTGTGGAATTTAGTCTATTTAAGTTGTGGTTGGGTTAGTTGAGGTTTCGTCTATGTTAGAGGTTGTTAAACAAAAGCCTTGCGAGTAGAAGGATCGGCAAACGATCCTACCCTAAATGCAGTTTCGACTACTTCATCAGCAGGTTATTCCTTAATCATTGGCAGCTCTAGATGCTTGGCAACATATCCAAGGAAGAGATGGGCTATCCTTATCTTTCTTATAATGGACATGTCGATCTCAGAGCCTTGTTTCTTCTTTTCCTATCCAGATTCATTTACCCCAGCCAGTTTAATAATATCAGTGAATAACATGGCATAGGGAATAAGGTACATTTGTTTGCTTCTTGAGCTTTCTTTTGACTTGGTGAGGCATGACCTCTAGTTATCCAAAATGATAGCAGGAAGATTCACACTCTATCTAGTGAGCATCTTGTACAGACAGAACCTATCTTTGGATGATACATTATCCTTCGAGCCTTTACAAGGCAAGATAATGTGTAGAAGAATGTTGTGAATGAGTCTGCAGTCCCTCTTCATGTTTGAAGAATACAGAAATTTTTTCAAAACATCTTTGCTATCCAATTGGGGTCTGGGACGCTTATACAAAGCCAGGTCGATGGTTTCTGGGGTGATGGCCCCTTCCCAATCATTAATAAACACATCGCTTTCTTCCTTGTAACCAGACCTGTTGCAATGGTGTTAGTAGAAATGATGATGGTCTGGTTGTCCACTATCGCAGTGATAATTCCATCAACTTCAGATGTAGATGCCTAGAAGTATGTATAAGGAGCATGATACTAGTAGGTTCTCTTTTGTACGAAGGACTCCCATCCGACATTTTTGACCAAAAGACGTAAAGGGAAGGCTTCATCTTCTAACTTCTTCCGATCGACCCACTTGTTAGACATGAAGTCACTTTTGGGAAATCTCTCCATAGGGACAAGCTGTCTCAGAGTGGTTATGAGTACAAGTTCTTAAAAGGTTGGATAACTTAAAAGTGAAAGAGAGAGAGGTTAAGTGCAGAGTGAAGAGTATTTTTGAGAGGGTAAAGAGAGTAGGCGATTATTTTTGAATATTTGAAGGGTTTGATAGTACTAAAGGGACGCACATTTAATGTGATTTAATGTGGCAGGAAAAAGTGGCACACGTTTCTTGGGGAGGTTATCGATGAATAATGATGTAAGGGAAGTCAGATGATGGGGGCACATGTACATGAATAAACTTTTCACATTCTAAAAACACATGTTAGTAAGACGAAGTAAAATGAATTATAAGACGATGATACATAAGACGATAATCAGAAGAGTTTGTAAGACGATGTATGCAAGACGTTTTATTCATGCAGAAATTTCATATGCAAATTTTCCAATATAAAATTAAAACATTCTTCAGGTAAAGCTTTTGTAAAAATATCAGCCCATTGATGGTCTGTATCAATGAATTTGATATCAAAAACACCTTTTTGAACATAATCACGCAATAAAATGATGTCTTATTTCAATATGCTTTGCCTTAGAGTGCGAAATAGGATTTTTAGATAGATTGATTACACTAGTATTGTCACATAATACTGGAATGTTACGCTCAAAACTAGAGTAACCTTCAAGTTGATATTTTACCCATAAAAGTTGTGAGCAACAACTGACAGCTAATACATATTCTACTTTAGTAGTAGAAAGAGCAATTAAGTTTTGTTTCTTACTGGTCTAGGATATAAGGCATGGTCCGATAAAGTGACATCCACCACTTGTACTTTTTCTTTCAATTTTGTCACCAACATAATCTGCATCACAATATCCTACTAACCTTAAATTTTTATTTTTTTCATAAAATAGGCTTAAGTTAAAGGTACCAACAAGATATCTAAATATCCTGGCTTTCAAGTGGGATTCACTAGGATCAGACTAAAATCTAGCACATAGGCAGATGTTATGCATAATATCTGGTCTACTGACAGTTAAATAGAAAAGTAAGCCAATCATACCTCTATAGATAATATGATCTACAAGATTACTTGATTCTTCCTTTGTCATGGCAACAAACGGATACATAGGTGTGCTCATAAGCTTTGATTCACTTATCTTATACTTTTTGAGTAGTTCTCTAGTATATTTTTGTTGATGAATGTATATGCTTTCTTTCTCTTGTTTAACTTGCAGACCAAAAAAGAACTTTAGTTCACCCATCATGCTCATTTCGAACTCACTCTACATCAAGTTTGAGAAATTCTTACATAAAACTTCATTAGTAGCTCCAACAATTATGTCATCTATATAAATTTAAACTATTATGAAATCTTTATTAGATTCTTTTCTAAAAAGAGTTGTGTCAACCTTACCTCTCATAAAACCATTTTCAATTAAAAAACTGCTCAATTTGTCATACCAAGCACGAGGTGCTTGCTTAAGACCATACAGAGCCTTTTTAAGTTTGAACACGTGGTTTAAAAGGATTGAATCTTCAAAACCAGAAGGTTGTCTAACATAGACTTCTTCCTCAATGAATCTATTTAAAAAGGCACTTTTAACATCCATTTGAAAAAGCTTAATGTTTTTATGAGCAGCAAAAGCAAGCATAATTCTAATAGGTTCTAATCTAGCTACAGGAGCTAAAGTTTTAGTGAAGTCAATACCTTCTTGTTGATTGTACCCTTGTGCTACTAACCTTGCTTTATTTCATATTACCTTTCCATTTTCATCAAGCTTATTGCAAAATACCCATCTTATTCCAATGATGCTTTTATGTTCTGGTTTAGGAACAAGAATCCACACATTATTTCTTGTAAATTGATATAATTCTTCTTCTATGACTATAATCGAGTCATCGTCTATGAGTGCTTCTTCAATAGTTTTTGGCTCAATTTTTGAGACTAGGGCGCATGATGCTTGGTTTCTCAATAATGACCTTGTCTTGACTCCTTCAGTCTGTTCTCCAATGATTTGATCTTATGAATGATAGGTAACAAATTTCCAATCTTTGTGAGTTGGTTTGGTCTGATCATCAGTCTGCTGTTATTGAGGCTTATCTTCTAATTGCCTCACTTCGTCTATCCTTATGAGATCAGGCGATCCTATCTGCAAATCTGCAAGATCATCTTCCAAATCTGATAGTCTCCTATCAGGGGTCAGTGTATCATTGAATTTAACATGAATAAATTCTTTTACAACAGAAGTTCTAGAGTTAAATACTCTATACGCTTTTGATGTATCAGAATATCCTAGAAAGACACATTTATCAACCTTAGAGTCAAATTTTCCCAATTGATCTCTAGTGTTGAAAATGTAACACTCACATCCAAAGGGATGAAAGTATGAAATGCTGGGTCTTCTACCTCTCCACAATTCATAAGGAGTCTTATTTATCAATGGTTTAATCAATATTTTGTTTTGAACATAACAAACTATATTTACAGCATCTGCCCATAAGTACTTAGGAATTGAATTCTCATAGAGCATAGTTCTAGCCATCTATTGTAGAGTTCTATTTTTTCTTTCAACTACCTCATTTTGTTGAGGTGTTCTGGGTGAGGAGAAGTTATGAAAAATGTCATTCTTTTCGCAAAAGAATTTAAACTTAGCATTATTAAATTCAGTTTCATGCTCACTTCTGATTTTAGTTATACAAAAACCTTTTTCATTTTGAACACATTTATAGAATATTTCAAACACATTAAAAGACTCATGTTTGTGAGTTAAGAAGTAAACCCATACGTATCTTGAATAATCATCTATAATAACGAAACCATACTTTTTGCCGCCAAGACTAAGAGTCTTTTTGAGACCAAACAAATCCATATGCAACAGTTCTAATGGTCTAGAAATGGAAACAATGTCTTTGGATTTAAAAGAAGTTTTAATTTGTTTCCTTTTCTGACATGCTTCACAAAGAAGATGAGTTTTTCAAGAAATCTCGGGCAATCTTTTTACTAAACCCTTTTTATATGATTTTGAAATATGTTTCAAATTGATGTGCCCGAGCTTTTTGTGCCAAATCCATTTTCCATCTTCTTTGGTCATTAAGCATGTGACATTTTATTTGTTTAGATCCTCAAACTCAATCTTGTAGAGATTGGTATGTCTCTTAGTAGTAAAGAAAATGGATTCATCATTTCACTTGACTATTCATGATTCCTTGTTGAAGGACATGACAAACCCACTATCACAAAATTGACTTATACTAAGCAGGTTATACTTCAGTCCTTCAACACACAACACATTATCTATAGAAAGAAGAGGTAGCTTACCAACTTTACCTATACCAATGATTTTGTCTTTTTCATTTCCTCCAAACAATACAGTTCCTTCATATGGTTGGAGGTCTAGAAACATATACCTTTCTCCCGTCATGTGACATAAGCATCCATTGTCCAGGTACTAAAATGAATCCCTCTTTTTTTCTATTAAGGATATCTGCAACAGGAATTATTTAAGATTTTAGTATCCAAATACTCTTGGGTCCCTTTATGTTAATCCCAATGGTCTTATTTGACCTTTGTTTTCTTATGTTAACACCTTTGAGATGTATGTCTAGACTTTCCACAAAAGTTGCAAAGGTTAAATAAGATTTAGAAAACGATGGTGTAGAATCTGTCTTTTTCAAAACCTATGCCAGATTTGTCAGATTAAGGCCTTCTGTGTTTCAAAATTAATTGTAGTTTTGAAGACCCATCCACAAATTTAGCCAGATCTTGTTTCAGACTAATAATCCCTTTCTTTAGTCTGTCAACTTCATAGTGTATTGTCTTTTCAAGATCTGAGGCTTGATTTTTATGTATACTCTTCAGATCTTTCTTAAGTATTTCATTATCTAAAATAGCTTCTTTATATTTTTCTTTGTATTTCTTATACTCAAGGGAGATTATGTAAGAGTTTGCAAGAAGAGTATCATAAGACATATCTTCTTCATCATCAGACTCAGATTCATAACTATCAGACGAAAACAAATTATTTTTAGAGATAGATTTTACATCAGGTTTTACTTCTTCAATATTCGCCATGAGATAGATGTTAGCCTTTTCCTCGTCTAAACTGGTATTACTACTATCCAGATCTTCCTAAGTTGCTAAAAGATTCTTCTTTTTGTTCCTTTTCTTTATGTTCCATCCCCTTTTAATTTGGGACACTCAGCCTCATATGTCCAGACGTTTTGCACTCAAAGCATATAATTTCATTGTTTTCTACTTGAGGGGGCTTCTTGTATCTGTTATCTTTTCTTCTGGAAGATTGCTTGAATCTTCTTTTCTTTTTTAGCATCTTTTTGAACTTTTTGGTTATAAGAGAAATCTCATCGTTTGTGGAGCCACTTGAGCTTTCATTTGACTCCTCTAATTCATCAAACTAAATCTTCAGGCCTTTGTTCCTAAATTTTGTCTCTGTTCTTTCATCTACTTTTCGATTGTTTTCTCTAGTTTTTAGAGCTATAGAGTCATTGCTCTTAATCTTATCTCTTTTAAAGAGATGAACCTCATAGACTCTCAGGACTCCCAACAACTCATCAAGGGTTAAAATCTTTATATCTCTAACTTCAACTATAGTTGTAGCTATAGGTTCCTATACTTTTGGAAGACTGTCCAAAATTTTTAGGTTGTTTTGAGCTTTGGAAAACTCAACACCAAGACTCTAGAGTCCATTGAGAATTGTTTGAAATCTTCCAAACATCTGATCAATGGTTTCTGTCTTCTTCACGGTGAACATCTCATAGTGTCCTTGAAGAGTTGTTGCTCTTCTCAAATGAACATCTTCAGTACCTTCATGTGTTATGCATATAGGTTCCCATATCTCTTTTGCTGATCTGCAGCTACAAAATTTGTTATATTCAGTTTTAGATAAGGCACAAGTTATAATATACCTAACCTTTGCATTCTGTGGAAGCATGTTGAAGTCATCTTGATTGTGTTCGTTTTCTGGCTCTGCTACAATAAGATATCTATGAGTTATGATTCTACAGATATTGTAATGAGTGAACTTGATGTATATTTCCATTCTATCTCTCCAGTAAACATAATCTTCTTTATTGAAGGCTAGAGGCCTTGACAAGAAGGCTCCTTCAAGAATGAATTGTCCTTCAAGGTTTATCATAAGGATCTTTTCCTCTATCACTTGTTAAGGTGCTTAACCCTTAAAGGCTGAGCTCTGATACCAAACTATAAAACACAGGAAAAACACAAGAAGAGAGGTTGAATTGTGTTTTTAAAAATTTTCACAAAAATCTTTTAAAGAACGTTTCGTTTGAAGTGTTAAACAAAATATTTTCAAAAGCATTTTAAAGAAAGACAAAAGAACAACGTAAACCAGATAAACACAGAGAAATTATACTAGTTCGTCTCACCCCAAAGACTACATCCAATTCTTGGCAAATTACTAAGTCCTACTAATAAAAACAAGATACAAGTATTCTTTTATCTAAGCCTCTTCAGGCTCAACCCAAGTAGTCTTTAACTTGCCTCTTCAAGCAAAAATCCAAGTATTTTTTGAATTAAAGCCTCTTTAGGCTTTTACCAATTTCTTAGAGAAATAGTTGAATGTAAGTTACCTCACTCAAGCTAACATCTTATCAGATGAATGTACAATGAAGCTCAAGGAAGCGTTTACAAGTAATGAATTCAGAGATTACAGAATGAGAAAAAGTTTTTCAAAAGTTCCATGCACTATTTATATTTGAGATTGAGATCTCTTCTTTTATTTATAGGAATCTCCCAAAAGTGCCCGTTGTGAGAACTATTGGAGACGTCTTTCGTCTGGCGTTGTAAAAGTACAAAAGAGTCGTTGAAGCATTAAATGTAGCATTTAATGCCTTTCACCAACCAGTCACTCTGATAAGATAAAGCAGTCTACTTATCTAGCCTTTCTCGTACTCAATCTTGTTGCAGTGAGCATATCTACTTTCCATACTAACATCTACAAACAACTTCTTTCTTTCATGCGTAAAGTAAGTTTTTATCTAGGATAGGTACGAAGACGTCTTTTCGTTCAAGGTGGTTTTCTCTTTTTCAACAACAGAACTCACATCAACAAAGCATCGTCTGAAGGAGTTACCTATTGAATATTTTAGGAAAAAGAAAAAAACGCGTGGACAGACGATAGCAAAGACGCACTACGCCAAAAAAGTTAATACACAACGCTTTTTTTGGCATTAGATAGCGCTTTTAAGGCGCTATCTATTTAGACGATGTATATTTAAAGATAGCGCTTTTTAAAAAAGCGTTGTATATTGATGAGTAGATAGATAGCACTTTTTTGAGAAAGCGTTGTATATTTAATTTGAGATAGATAACGTTTATTTAAAAAAGCGCTATATATTTATAATCATGTAGATAGGGCTTATTCAATAAAGTGTTGTATATGTTTTACTAAATATACAACACTTTCTTGAATAAGCGCTATCTTTGTGAGGTTTTTTTTTAACTACTTGGTTCATTCTCATTTTTTCAAACCTGTACAAACAAAAACAGTCCAAGAATCTAAACTACACAAAATGAATCCACCAAAAAACATTCAATTATCTTGCTAAATGTGATTCCATGACAATACAAAATGCACAATGTACTACTAAATAGTCCAAACATTGCAAATGCAAGTAATTTTGCTAAGATCACAACACATTTTCATTCTAAACACTAACTACTTGAATAGTTGAACTGTTTACAATTCAATTGACTAGTAATTTAGCTACTTCAGAGCTATTGCTACAAAATATCACAAGTGCAAAGTGTCATAACAACCATTACTAAGATGGAGAAACATCTTAATTGAAATTAGGCAACTCGTCACCAAATTTTACTCACAATCCAATGTCTACAAAAATTGAAGATAGAACAATGTTTAAATCCAATTTATATGATAATAATAGAATATAAAAATATCCAAACAATAATTATAAAAATTATAAGGAAATTTTTAATGTAATATATAAATATATAATATATTATACGAATTCAATTTAAAAAAATAAATAAACAAGTAAAAGTTGGCTTCACCAGAGGCTTACAAAACAAAAGAAAAGATTAGCTTTTGCTAAGCATTTTAGTATCAGATAAAACATAATTTTTTCTTCCATTATATTATATATGTTTGTAATGATAATAATAAAAGACAATGATAGCTTCCTCGTTGGATCATAAACAAAAGCTGAAAGTTTATAATAATTAATATTATAATATATTGATTTTAAGGATTGCAATTAGAAATAAATTACAACACAACAGTGTCACCGATTCATCATGTTGGTATACTAGCCACATATAGACCACTTGTCAATTGAATAATATGATATTGTAACCTCACATAGACACCTAACACTCTAAATGTTGACAATATCACCCCTTGCAAACATTTATCTACCCGTAAGTGAGTAAGGGAAAATTTTTATTTTTCATTTACTTTTATTTGATAAATTTGTTGTGCAACCCACAGCCACACATCATTTGAGTTGCAAGAAAATTTAATAAACTATTAAAAACATATTGAGGAAGATATTAGAAAATATCTTGCCCGCTTTGCAAATTAATAAGGTATATATCTCTCTGTGCTCTAGATTTTAATTACTAATTTAAGCTTAATCTAAATATACTCTTTTTTAATTTTGTTTCTCTCCTAAGAACAATGGTTAACTAACACTCATTGCTAAATATAGGAAAAAGACAAATTCAATAATTTACCTTCAAGAGAGAGTTCAGAAACCTGTGGACAGAACACGAGAACACTGCCCCAGGACAATACCAACTCTTGGTTCCAAAGGTCTACTTAGTACCATATACACCCACAATAAGACAGGTAAGAGACTAATTTAAATTTTCATTACCATTTAGTTCATCCACGCAAACCACAACCAATACCAATGACTAGACAATGGCATCAGATAATTCATAGCAGAACAACAAACAAACAAGCAATTTCATCCACAATCGATGGTATATGTATACATTGCACACCAGAGGCACACAAATCCATTAGAAATTGCATTAAAGTAAGATCAAATTCAGAATTATGTATATAATCATTCCATAACACAATTTAGGTGTGCAATTATGCACCCTATACAACTCAACCTGTTCTAGAGGTTACTCGGACCTACAGATCTAAGTCAGCTCCCACATCACCTATCCCGGCTGACACGCTCGCTGGTACCCCGGCTTGTAAACCCTTGTTATCTCGGACCAACCCCACACCTATCCCGGCACAGCATGAGAAGCACCTAACGGCAAAGAACGCGTGTAATTAGGCACCCAAACGCACGTTGCCACATGACACCTAGCTCTAACAGAATTTCCTTCCAAAACACACTATATAAAAGACTCTACACCCATCAAATACACACGCTCTCTCTCATATCTTCTCACACTTAAATCCCTACTGACTTAGGCATCGGAGTCATTGCAGGTACCATCACCGGAGAAGTCAACAACTACCATGGGAGCTCACCGGAGACGTATTCTTGTGTTCACTACACAGCACAACCCAAGGAAGATAGCCTCACACAACAGTCATGATAGTAACATACATCAAAGAATTAACTTAGCAACCACAAAAGTAATCCAGCCTGTGGAAACCGAATCATTCATTACCATAACACTAAGATTTTAGTTGGTTTCTATCTTATTTTTAGTTTCTAACTTATTATCCTATTAATGATTTCTATCATTTCTTGGCCTCCTCCTAAGTCATAAAAATGCAATACTTGCTGCCTACATTCTCCATAATTAAATTAAATTTTAATATAAGGAAAAATGAGTCAATTCATTGTTAATGCTTCGAGCCCAAAGGGAGAATTAAATTAAATTTTAATATAAGGAAAAATGAGTCAATTCATTGTTAATGCTTCAAGCCCAAAGGGAAAATAACACTTAATTAGGAGGAGAATAACACTTAACTAAAAGGTAAAAGACCAGAAGGGACAATACCGAAAAAATCAAGACGGCAGAGCTTTCCAGACTCTCTGCATATGAAAAAATTGCAACAGCAACAGTTAGTTTAAAAGAAAAGAGACAACACAAATAGAAAGATGTAAGCTTTCTGCTTCATCCAAATACACTAAAGAAAGGCATTAACTACATGCCGCCACCACAAGTATAGCTTCTGGTTTACAAAAAATGAACCTTTAAAACAAACCAATAACTACGAAAATCTTCCATATAGCGTCTATTTAGGTGAAAATTTTTCCTTCCCCTGCCACATAACGGAGAATCCCAAAACACCATATCAAAACCTTATACATTTAAGCCCCATAATAAAATCGTTCCTGGGTAATTTTGGCATGGTTAGAGTGTAACAATTTTAGATTTTTTTTTTAATCTTATCCACGGTTACAAAAAATGTGGCTAAATAACCGTGCCTAACAACCATGTTTTTGGCAGTGTAAGTGCTAAACTCTTATATAAGATTAATACATAACTCCTGTTTTTTAATTTTAATGAATGTCATTAGACTTATTTGAAATAAAAACTGCTAATATCTTATAGTCAAGTATCCTATATGTAACAAACAAACTTAAGACTTCCATCAACTTGACATTTTAGATAACATGACATTTCAATACTCTATCTTTTTTAGACAGCTTATTGAAATTGTGAATCCTTTTCCAGTTTTAAACTAGTGCATACTTTAAAACTTGAGTCTCAGCATGACATTTCAATTAATCATTTTTCGATTTATTATTCTTTAATCCTTAATCAAAATTCACACAGATATTTGGGCTAGCCAAAATAAAATGGTCATAGAATTCCATAATAGTATGGCACAATCGAATTTAAAAGCAAGGCGAATGTAACACTTTGAGAAAGGAAAATTATATTCCAGAATAGCAGCTGGTGAATGTAGTTTATCATATAATGGTTGATAATTTTTTTACCAAATTTAGAACCATTAGTTTCATTTTCAATTATAGGGGAGGCAGAGGACATGGAGGAGCATGGTGTTAATTCTCAGGTAAATCTCTTTTTTGTTGTGTGTTTGTATATGTGCATACATCTATGAAATTAACAATTACCTATGGCTATAGCCATTATATCCAACGAACAGAGATATTTACTGTGTCCCTTATAAGGAAATCAATGTCTAAAAAGAATGCCAAAGATGTCATCACCTTTTTCGTTGATGGGAAACATAGGGATTTACTTTGATCCTATAGCAAATGAAAGCGAAAAGAGCCAAACTCCTGCACACAAATAAGACTCAAACCACCCACCCTATGCTACCACCAATATAATCAAACCCATACGTGGAACCCATATATTGCACCCTCCATTCCAAAGACATGACACCCAGTAGCTTGTAAAACTATTAAGGCCCCACCCCCACAACATAGCCTCGGTATGTAAACCAAGAACACCACACCTCCCATTCCCTTGTAGAGGCCAACACACATAATCCCATAGCAATCCAGTGCCCACGAACATCCTATACCATCCACCAAAAAATAACCAATTTTTTCATCCTATAACATCCCAAAAGCCCATTTGAAGATACTATTCCAGCCTCCAAAACCCGTCGCAATGTACCCCGAGCAACAACGAACCAAAAAATAAGCAATGAACCAATAATTTTACCCACAAAAGTCACCCGAAATTTTACCCACGACAATCACCTAAACTAAATAAATTTAATTAACAATAAAAGAGATAATAAAATACCCAATGCTTATATCATCAGTTTCTTACCTTGTGATTTTAGCAAAACAATCTTTTCAAGCTCAGGAAGAAAAATAACAATCAAGAATAAAAGTACTCGAGGCACTTGCATCTGGAACAATTATACAAAGCATAAATTTGTAAGTCACCATCGAAGATAGAGTAACCTCTGCAAATACAATTTTGCCACTCGTAAATTTTATTTTATTTTTTGCATCTTACCAACAATGGCGAGGTTAGCATCTTACCAACAAATTTGCATACTGGTAGGGCTCCGAATAGGTTTTGCACATGCCACAATGTAGGGCTATAAGGGGGTGACCACGGCCCCTTTGGTAGTTGTTCATGTCATTGGTGGAAGAAGCTTCGAGGGGAGGTGGACAAAGGTGTGGTGGTCGCGACCTCACCAAAGCGCGACGTGAAACGTGTAGGTCGCCGGGAGCTTGTTGTCGAAGTTCCAATGGTGCTGTGTAGGGTTCAATGTGAAACGCAAAACGCAAAAACAACAACGTTGTAGGGTTCAACAAAGTGAGGGAGATAGTAACAGACTAAGCTGAAAGGTGAACAAATTGAGGGGCACGAAGGAGCAGCAAAGTTTTAATTGCAAAATAGTGCACTCATTTGGAAAAACGCTTTATATTTAAAAAAAAAGTGTATTGTAAAAGATAGCACTTATTAAGAAAAGCGTTATATATAAAAATAATGTTATATAAAAGATAGTGCTTATTTAAAAAAGCGCTATCTTAATGTTCTGCGTCTTATCATAAACCGCTTAATAAATAAGCGCCATATAAATGAAGTTGTATATGTGCAAATCTAGTGTAGTGGCGTGTAGTATAAACAAGTAATCATATGATTGTTCAATAAGACTGTTTGTGATCATTTGTTATTATTAAAATAAAGTGAGGGTCATAAAATCGTCCTTTATCTTAACAGTGGTCAACTAGGTTTCCCGACAAAGAATAGTCATCAGCCTATGCGACATGGTTACCCAAAAAAAAAAAAAACTTAAGTCAATTTAATTAACTCAAACAATTGATTGGTAACCCATTGAATAATTTGAATGAGGTCCTACTCATAAACCTTATTATTATAATTGTACACTACCACTGCCACTACCGTCATAATCACCATTGTTGCTGCCCACCATTATTGTTGTCGCCGTCACCACCATCATCATAACAGCTATTGTCGAAGTTGTCACTACTGCCACTACCACCATAACCACTGTAACATCCCAGGCACTAACAAGGGTAGAGAGTGATTGTCGATGCAAAAGAGATAAGAGCATCTCCAACGCGGGAGCGTAAACTCGTTCCTTATCAATAAGATGCGTTGCTTATGAAACCTTACCATTGGAGCAAATTACGTGGCGATCCTTACATAAAGTGAGTTGCTTATTTAAGCAACGTTGCTTAAACAGTTCTTGACAATAAAAAATAATTTTAAAGCTTAGATTGCACTGAAATCCAAAGGAAAAGGAGGGAAAGAAACGGTCATATTGGAACAACACAGAAGCATTTTCCAGAACATGAATCACAGCTTTGCCCAAAAATCTATCGTCTCAAACTCCAAAAACAGAAGAAAAAATTTAAAAAAATAACATTAAAGAGAGTCTCCAAATCAGATCAAAACTCAACCAGTAGAATCAAACATAACAACAATAAAATGAGGGAAAAAAATAATAAATACAAAGCTTTGCAAAGATGTTGAACAATCAAACATGCATGATGAATGCTTGCCGAAGTAGATGGCCAATAAGTCGGAGAACGTCGATTCATAGAGGGGGAGTACCGGGGAGAGTCGATCTGCTTTGGGGGAGGGTCAATCTGCAACCGGGAGAGCCCTCATAGTCAGAAAGGTTGCATTTTCATCTTCGCAAACGGGGTTGTCAATCCAATGTCGTCGATCTGTTCGAGTTGATCAGAATCGATCAACGCTGCGAGCCTTTGCGTCTTCACAAACGGCGCCGTCAATCTCGCCGTCAGAGCATGGGCTTGTCATCGGAGCGTGGGCTCGCCGTTGGAGTACTGCCGCAAACCGAGATCATTGTTGCAGAAGGTGTTGGGTTTGGGAGAAAGTGCGGAGAAGGAGTGGGGAGATGAGGCCGAGCACGAATTAACGTGAAAGAGGAAATGGTTCTTGACAGCAAGTAAATTTTACAAATAAAAAATAATTTGGACAATTTTAACGTAAATGTTAAAAAATATACCCGTTGAAATAGTTGACTGTCGTGAAAATTAACTTAAACTGGTAACAAAGTTACCGTTGAGTTAAAATTGTGAGTTATTTTAAGTGTAAAAAATTCCTATAAATTGTAGGACAAATGTGTTTCAACTCACAATTGATCTCAAGTCAAATTATCTACTATTGTTACTTCTCTTAGTTAATTTTACTCATTGTTATTTTCTAAAAATCGGTGTTTTTTTTGTTTTTTGTTGTCCTCAAATGGATAACAATCAATTTAATTTTTCTTTATGGAATTTTATGCAAAATCACCAACCTTCTATGTTTCTTTGTCATAAATAAAATAAATTAGTATTATTCTATTTTTCTTTAATTTTTTACATATTTATTATTTTAAAATTATAATACAAATAATATTTTAATCTAAAATAAAAATATATAAATATAAGTATTAGTATGTGTGGTTAATTGTAGGACCCACTTAAATAAGTTAAGAACTCACTTTAAGTAACTTTAGTATTGGAATAAATTTTTGGGTAGAGTTATTAAACTTAGGTGGCATATTTATAGGGCCCACAAATTTGTCCTAAGCAACTTGTATAAGCAACTCATGGTTGGAGATACTCTAAGGCACGAAAAAGGAACAACTCCTGGCAAGCTTCTAGTGGGAGGAGCACATGAATGAATCGAATACACACTAGAATGAGAGGGATCTAAAGGTTGTGCAAGTATGAGATTGTACAGTTAAGGATAGCTTAAAGAAATTAATAAGTACTACTTATACCAACAAGATGCATTTACTTTTTGGTAGCATATCATTTAAGAACTCTACAGTTAAGCGTGCTTGATTTGGAGCAATTTTGGGATGGGTGACCTCTTGGGAAGTTTCTCAGAAAGCGTGTGAGTGAGGACAAAGCACGCTAAAAAGTCTTGTGTTGATTTGTGAGAACAGTCTTTGATCTTGATAAGCGGCCAAGCGTTACAATCACCTCCATCGGTTCGGCCACCACCACCATCGTCATCATCACCACCACCACTGCCACGCGATGATGGCAATAGCGACATTGGTGGTGGCAACTGTGATGGTAGCAGCGGCAGTGAGGATGACAACAATGATAGTGGCAATGGTAGCTGTGGTGGTAGCAGCGACAGTGGGCAGTGATGGTGGTGGTTGTGTGATGGAGGTGGCAATAGTAATGGTCTTATACTATGTATTTATAATTGGGTTTTAATCTAAAACATAATTTTTATTTTTTATTGTGATCTAAGGGTTATTATTGAAAGTTTTCATTTTCTCATTCTAAAAGTTTCTCATTTGAAACACCCCTATATTTATATTTATATTTATATTTATAACATGTATTTTAGCCTATGTAATACATATAATAAATATTTATTTTATATAATTAAAATTTATAATAAATAAATATTTTTGAATATATAAATTACATTATATATAATTAAAATTAGTACTAGATAAATATTTTTAAACATATAAATTATATTTTAAATTTAAGATAAACAAGTTCTAATGTGATACAAGTTTATTTTTTAAATATTGACAATTTCTTTTTAAAAAGATATTGAAATTCAATTTAGAAATAATGATAAAATAGATATATTGAAAAAGATAAGAGTTAAGAAAAATCCCTAAAAAGGCTCTCATTGGAGAAAAACTCCTAAAAACGCTTTCATTTAAGATAATTAGTCCAATTTTTATGTACAGAAGATAAATTTAAAAATAAATTTTAATTTATACACACCCATCACTCACATATAAACATTTTATTTTTTATTTATAACACACACACACACACATATATTAAAAAAATTGCATACACTTATATATATTTAATATTTTAAATTTTTTAGTCTAATAATTTCTTCTCCCAATATTTGACTTTCTATTAATGGTACTTTTTACTTATTATTAATGTGTTATTATTTTCATGTTCATCTCTATTTAATAATTGTCTATTAGATTATTTAATGCTTAATAGGTACTAATAGCTAAAATTGAAGAAAATTGGGTAATCTGTAAAAAAAAATAAGAAACCAAAAAATTAAAGATAGACCTGAATTTCGTGTCTAGAGAAATATGCGAACCTAGAGACAGAACTTTGTCTCTGATTAGAGATAGAATAGTACAAAAATAGAGACAGGGCAACATTGTCATATTCAAAGGCGAAAATTAATTTGTCTCTAATTAAAGATAAATAAATAACCTTTAGAGACGAATAGTTCCATCTTTGGTAGAAATGGATTGTAGCATTTTTATTTGAATGTAGAGATGGCTTATGTTAGACATAGAGACAAAAAATGTCTGTCTCTTATTAGAGACGGTCTATAATGGTCCATCTCTATGTACTTAGAGACTTGCAAAATCACGACAAATGCACTTTTGTCTCTATTCCATCTCTATTCTCAATAGAGACGAAAAATATTGCTTTCAGAGACAGAAAATGTCGATCTCTATACCAAATTTTTCTAGTAGTTTAAAGTTTGAAAAATTTAATGATTTAAATATTCTTAAAAAGATTAAGTGAATCTTAAATAACAATGAAAAGTATATCTAAAATAATTTACTTTTGGAAGAATAATCAAATGCCTTTTCAATTTTTTTTATAAAACTAATAAATAAAGTTATTTTTTTCAGAGAAAAAAGAAAATAGAAAGATAATTAAAGTTGATATTTGAAATCTTAACATAAAATGAATTTTTAATAAAAAAATTAACATAAAAAGAATGTTTTAAAAATTAATAATTTAAATATTCTAAAAATATAAAAAATAAATACTAAATAATAGTGAAATATATATTTGAAATCATTTAATTTTGGACAAATAATCAACTATTTTTTTAAAATTTCTTTACCTATAGAATAAAATAAATTATTATTTTTTAAAATAAAAATGATAAATAGAATGATAATCAAAGTTGAGATTTCAAATCTAAATATAAAAATATTTTTTTAAATTAACATAAAAGAAAATTTTAAAAATAATAACTAATTTAAATATTATAAAAATAAATATAAAATAATAATGAAGTGTATATTTACAATCATTTACTTTTGGAGAAATAATCAACTGTTACTAAAAATTTCTTTACAAAACTAACAAAAATTGATTACTTTTTCAAGATAAAATGTAACATAGATAATTAATTAAAGTTGAGATTTGAAAACTTAACATAAATAAAAATTTTAAATCGGGATGAAAGTTAGTAAAATAATTAATATTTTGAATATCTATAAATAAAAAAATGATAAATGACAATGAACTGTATATTTTGAATAATTTACTTTATTGAAATGTATGTTTGGAATCATTTTAGAATTTTTTTTAAAATAAAATAAACACAAAAAGAAAGTTTGACAAAAACTAAAAAAATAAATAAAATTTAAAGTATAAAATTCTATGTTAAATAACAATGAAATGTATGTTTCGAGAAATAGTCTATTGTTTTAAAATTTCTTTATAAAGCCAATAAATAAAATGAGTATTACTTTTGAAAAATAAAAGGGAATAATAGAATAGTAACTAAAATGAGATTGGAATCTTAAATAAATAGAATTTTCTAAATAAAAAATTAACCTAAAAAGAATTTTAAAATAATTAATTGATTAAATAATATTCTTAATTACAAAAATAAATATTAAATAAAATAAAGTGTATAGTTGAAATCATTTACTTTTGGAAACATAATCAACTTTTGTTAAAAACAAATTGTTTACAACACTAATAAAATAAAATATTATGTTTAAGATAAAATTGATAAATACGAAGATAGTTAAAGTTGAGATTTGAAAATTAAAAAAAATTATATAAAAGAAAGTTTGAAAAATGCTTAAAAAAATTATTTTAATGATACAAAAGTAAATGCTAAATAACGATGAAGTGTATATTTGAAATCATTTACTTTGGAAAATAATAAACCGTCTCTTAAAAAATTTCTTTATAGAACTAATAAATCAAATAAATATTTTTCAAAATAAAAATGCAAAATAGAATGATAATTAAAGTTGAGATTTGGAATCTTGACATAAAATGAATTTTTTAAATAAAAACTTTAACTTTGTTTAAAAATAATTAAAAATGTAAATATTTTTAAAATAAAAAATAAATGCTAAATAACAATAAAGTGTATATTTGGAATCATTTTCTTTTGGAAAAATAATCATTTTTTAAAATATCTTTATAAAACTAATAAAATAATGTTTATTTTTTTTTCTAAATCACACTGAAAAATGGAAATATAATTAAAGTTGTGATTTAAAATGTTAACAAAAAGGAAATGTTTATTTAAAATATCAACATAAAAGGAAGTTTGTAAATAAATAATAACTTAATTTTTTTTAAAGTTATAAAAATAAATGTTAAATAACAAAACATGATTATTTTTTAAAGTAAAATTGAAAAATGGTAAGATAATTAAAGTTTACATTTGAAATGTTCAAATTAAAATAATTTTTAAATAAAATATATCATAAAAAGAAAGTTTTAAAATAATTAATAATTTAATGAACAATAATGAAATGTATAATTGAAATAATTTACTTCTGGAAAAACAATCAACATTTTTTTTAAAATTTATTTTACAAAACAAGTATAATAATTTTTATTTATTTCACAGTAACAATCAAAAATAGATAGAAAATTGAAGTTGATATTAGAAATCTAAACATAAAAAGAAATTTTGAAATTTAACGTAATGGAAATTTTGAAAATTAATTAATAATTTACATATTCTAAAAACATTAAAACATGTTAAATAATAATGAATTGAATATTTGAAATCATTTATTTTTGACAAAATTAATCAACTGTTTTGTAAAATTTTCTTTACCACATCAACAAAATAAATGATTATTTTTCTTGAAAATAAAAACAATAAACGAAAGACAATAATGAGGTGAAACTAATATAAATTTAAACATATCTATAAAAATGTAAACAAATGTAAACAAAAAACTGAGATTTGAAATCTATTTAAAATCTAAGTTGTGTATTTGGCTTCCCAAAATTTCCAATAGGGAAGAATTGATCAATCAATCTTAATACACTTATTATAGCTATGTATTTGGCTTCATTGGATGTTTATTGTGCCTAATATTGGTATCTTAGTTGAGTTTTATATCCTTGGATTTAATTAGGCCTTGATGCAAATCTTGGTTAATTTTCAAATCTTAATATATTTTGATCTTTTCTTCTTATTTAGGTCATAGCTAGGGCTCTAGAAATGAAATTGTAATACCAATGTTTTCCTAATATGTGATTTAGTAAGTTAATAATTGGAAGTGGAAATTAAATTTAGTTTTGTAATTAAAAATTAATAAATAAACTGTAAATGTGTGGCTGTTGTTTTTGTTGTGTTGTTGTGGAGGCTTCGGTTTGAATTGGGGAATTTAAGGGAATGTTGTTTAAGCCAAATGTCTTCGTCAGTGGTATTTCAATTGGTTTTGTGAGGAGTCGTAGCTTCGGGTCGATTTAGGCCTTAGAGTGTTAAATGGGGGGAATTCGGCCTTAGTGAGCCCAATGCCTTCCCAAGACCCTTATAAAAACCTTGAGACCCCCTTTCCATCTCATTTGTGCTCTAGACATCCTCAAAAGTTCTCGCATTCTCATTTGCTTCTCAAAGGCCAAGATAAATTCAAGACTCATTCCTCTTCTCTTTCTTGTGAAGCCTTGTGATTGCAAGTGGTAGTTTCTCCCTAAATTTGGGTCTAAGGTTCTTGTATTCTCATCCCTTTCACCTCCAAATTTGAATTTCAGAGATTCCAAGAGGTAAGGGAAGCTTACGCTTGTTAAATTCGTGATGTATGAACATGATTGTATATGAATATTACCTTGGGTTGGTCAAAATCTAGATTGTGTGTGAGTGGTGGTGAAATTTTGATGAAAATGGGTTTTGGGCGAAAACTCTTAAATCTGAAAAGAAAATGGGTTTGGGATGAAATCTTGGTGATTTATTGTTGTATAATCAATTAGAAAGGTATTAGAAGTAACTAGGAGTGTTTTCATATGCTTGGGATTAGTTGTTGAGTCGAAAATTGTCTTGGGTTGTCTACTCTCAAACTACAGAAAACGTAGTTGTCATCGGGCGCCAGTTTCTTGGCGCTGGGCGAGAAATGATAGAGTGATATTTAGAATTTTGTCGTTTAGTAACAGATTTGGCGTTGGGTGACAAAAGGTCTTATTCTTCTCTGTTGTAGTGGCACTGGGCGTCAATTTTTGGCACTGAGCGTGGACCATCAGGATTGAAACCCAAGGAAAAGTGAAGAGGGGGCTAATTGCCAGTGGTTTAATGTTAAGTGCGATCATTGGGGACCTTGGGAAAGTGTTTAAACTTCATAAGAAAGATAAATTCATCCCATATGCTTGATTTCTAAGGGTATTTGCTTTGTTATATAATGAATGGGTGCGAGTGATGTTGTTGTTGGTTGTGATGTTGTTGTCGGTTTATGATGTTGTTGTCTTAACGGATTTTTGAATCTTGATATGTTGTTAAAATGGAAGGTTGCTTAGATAAGACCTCCACTTGTTGAGAGAATTTGTTGGTGAAATTCTAAAGAGGTATAGGTTGTTCAGGTAAGGCCTAACCTGTTCACCATGTTAAGTGTTGAATTGAGCCTACATGGAGTTATTGGTGGTTGTTGACCATGTGAGGCACTAAATTGAGCCCACATGGTGTTGTTGTTAAATTCTGTTGAATTATTGTTGTTGAATTTATTAAATCATTGATGTTGGATTAATAGTGGATGGTGTTGTACATGCATTCATGCATTCATGATGTTGTTGGTTATGATGTTGTTGTCGGTTTATGATGTTGTTGTCTTAACGAATTTTTGAATCTTGATATGTTGTTAAAGTGGAAGGTTGCTTAGATAGGACCTCCACTTGTTGAGAGAATTTGTTGGTGAAATTCTAAAGAGGTATAGGTTGTTCAGGTAGGGCCTAACCTGTTCACCATGTTAAGTGTTGAATTGAGCCTACATGGAGTTATTGGTGGTTGTTGACCATGTGAGGCACTGAATTGAGCCCACATGGTGTTGTTGTTAAATTCTGTTGAATTATTGTTGTTGAATTTATTAAATCATTGATGTTGGATTAATAGTGGATGGTGTTGTACATGCATTCATGCATAAGTCTGCAGTGGTGACTGCGTTGTGAGCAAGCACGTAAGTTGGTTGGTTAGGAGCCGAGGCTCAGCCGAACCTCCAACCTAGTGTTAGAAAGGTCAGTGGGGGTCATTGCACCTAGGACTTAGGAGATAGGTAGATGGGTAATTCCATAGGAGGCCAAGGTTGTTGCAAGCCTTGTGTTGTGGTGAGTCACTACCCACGTATATCTATCCTAATCAACCACTTGATCCTATCCATTTATCAGAGTTACGGTGTTCCCCAATAGTAGTGGAGGGCGTTATGTTAAGGAACATGTCTGTGTTGGTTGCTCAAATGGTGAAAATCTCTCGAAAGTAGTGTTTTCATGCATTGGCATAGTGGATGGTGATTAAGGATGGCAAAAAAAACCCACGCCCGCGGATAAAATCCGCCATGGGTACCTACGAATACTCTAAACGGGTATATCTATTGCCCGTTTATTAACGGGACAGGTATAGGTATCGTGGTACCCATACCCACAATTATATATTTATTTAAATACCCTTATATATTAATATAGATAAAATTACCTAAATTTATTCAAAATTTTCAAAACGATTGTTCATTACGAGAGAAATCTTATACAATTATATTATAAGAGAAAAGGAACATAAATTTGTGAACATTTAAACTATATTTGTTTTAGAAAAATCGTTAGAATAATTAAAATTTATCTTCAAAGTGATTATTTTAAAAAATAACTCTTTAATTTATAAATTTAAATTTATAAATTCAAAGTGATATTTACAGACAACACACAAAATAAATTTGTTATTTTTTTATTTTTTAAAAATATCCACGGATACCCGTGGAAATTAAAAATATCTGCGCGTATCTGCTTAACGGATACCCGCGCACATAATGGGACAAGCACGGGTACAGATTTTATCTAGTGGGGCAGGTAGCGAGTAGCGGGTAGCGAGTAACTACTACCCTTGTCCGCCCTGCCCCATTGACATCCCTAATGGTGATATTGGTTTGTGATGTGGTCATGCATCATGGATGTGTCTGTGGAGTTGTGTATATATATGTGTGTGTGCATGTATGTATGTATGTATATATGAGAATATGTATAACGATATTAGATCACGGTGAATAATGTTATGTTCTTTTGTTGAATGGACAAGTATGATTCTATTGTTGGATGTTTTCTTTTGATTATATGCCTATTGTTTTATGTAAGCTTACCTTTGCACTGTTTTTCACGTGTGGTTTGTGCCTGTGATGATCACGTCATTAACGTGGGAACAGATTGTGAGCCTTCTATTGATCCAGCTATTTAGAGATGATGGTGAAGTTGTCGGTTTAGAGACGAGGAGACATGATGAATCACAGTCTTGTTTTATGGTTCTTTTAATAGTTGTTTTTCTTTTCAGATTGAATGTATATCTTGACCAGCTTTAGGGAGTGTGTTTTGTATCCCCTATTGGAATTTTATATTCCAATAATTAATATGGGCTAATATTATAAGACAATTATATTAGCTATTTATCATTAGTGGGCTTTATTTTATGTGGTCAAATTAAGTGAGCCCATTAGATTTTTAAATAAGATGATATGAGCTTAAATGAACAGATGTTAGTGTTGGCCCATTAGGGGATAATGGGAACCCTATTAGGTTAACACACTATAAGAAGGCTATGGTCCCCAATATACCGAATCACAGAAAACTCATACTCTCTTCTCCCCATCTGAAGAGAGGCTAAGGTCTCATCGGGAACTCAAGAGATTCGGTTGAGGAATAACCATAAAGCCACCGGCTCTCTTTGTTCGTGTTCGTGATAAATTGTCTCAAAGATTCTGTGAAGAACACTTAGATCAGGAACCCATTATGGATCCAGGTATTTATCCTATCCTTAGTAATCCAGCATGTTGTAGTACCTATGTGAGCAAGAACGGGGTTGTTCTTGATATATGCATGCTTTTATTGTTATATCGCTTCTGCCTAAAGATCTTTCAAATTAAAGATTAAAGCATGTATTTAAAGAATTATTTCCAACAAGTGGTATCAGAGCGGTCTTCTATGTTGGGTTATTAGGATTAATCTTTGATGATTTGAATAATTCCTATTTTTTTTTTCTGAATGGGTATTATTGTTTCAATTTAAAACAGTAGCAATACTGTAACAATAATATAATTTTGTTCATATTACGATTTCGAAAGCAAAATTGCTGTCCAAGGCAAATTGCTTAAAGCAATAATATGATTTCAAAAGATAATATATATGATCTATAATATATATTGATACGATCCAAGATTTCGAAAAAAGAAGAAGAAGGTGAAATTGACGCTGAAGTGATTTAGTTTTCGTATATATTAGCATGTTAATATATATTATATTCCTTTTATATTAATATATATGATATTAATATATGATTATGGATCCAGCGTAATTGAAATCGAAAAGTTCCGCTTAGGAATATATAATCGACGTTGAACAGTTGGGTTTTCAAAAATTGGGAATATATCAGCTCACCTTTTGCAATCACCTTTTTTTTTTTAATTGTGAATGTTGGATCCAATGATTTATTTTTTGATTATGGGTGTATATATATATCTTTTGGAATCTTTATTTTGATTTAGTATATTTATACATATGATTGATCCAAGATATATGGATCAAGAGGCTTTGGTGTAAAAGGCATATTTTATATATGTATTGATCATGAAGTGATTTATAAATAGTAATTTATTGACGTCAATCAATTTTTATATTCTCGTAAAGCAATATATATTTTTATATATATGATTTATTATGTTTTCTAAATTGTTCAAATTACTAATATGTTGTTGATATATTTAGAAAATATGGAATTAAAATTGACGTCAACGCTTATGCATGATTTCGACAAATTTAGACCCTTCCCATATTTTATTATTGTCTGGTAATTTTGGTTGGATTAATTGAAACAACATGTTGCCAAAGTAACCTCTGTTGCGTATGTTGATTCGATTCAATTTACATAGATGTTGCATGGAATTATTCATGCGAACTGTGCTCGGCCCAAAGGAAGACACAGTTTGGCCGGATAATTACATGCCTACGATGGTAAATGTGTGGTGATTATAAAGATTGATTTTCCATGTGAACAATGGAGTGTCCAAAGACAACTGTTGTTTGACAGGACTTATCACCAATGTTTGATCATTGCGTCAAGAGTACCACTTGCAATTAGTTCTTTCAATCCAAAGATTGAGGATTAATGGTGCGCTAGGTATCTTGTTTGGGTCTTTAAATTTGCCATAAACATTGATAGTGCATGTCTTATTAATTATCTTTTGACATGCCCACTAATGTTATTGTATGTTTATTGTTCTCTCTTTAGTTGCTACCGCTACCGCTTCTAACTTCACTACTCAAATTAATGGAATCCCAATGCTGAATGGGACGAACTTCAAGTCATGGAAAGAGGCTGTAGAAACTGTTCTCGGCTGTATGGACTTGGACTTGGCACTGAGGACGGAACGACCCACTTCCACTTTAGAGAACTCTAATGAGGCAAAAATTGAGAGGTGGGATCGGTCCAACCGAATGTGCCTCATGGTCATCAAACGCTCCATTCCGGAGGCGTTTCAGGGCTCGATTGCTGAGAGCGAGAATGCCAAGAAGTTCCTAGAGGCAATAGAGCAATTCTTTGCCAAGAATGAAAAAGCTGAGACGAGTAGTCATTTGGCTAAACTCATCTCTATGAGGTATAAAAGTAAAGGGAACATAAGGGAGTACATTATAGAGATGTCTAATCTCGCATCAAAGCTTAAGGCACTAAAGTTAGAGCTTTCTGAGGATTTGCTCGTGCACTTGGTTTTGATCTCACTTCTTGCACACTTTGGGCAATTCAAAGTGAGTTATAACACTCAGAAGGACAAATGGTCCCTCAATGAGCTTATATCTCACTGTGTGCAAGAGGAAGAGAGACTACAGAGGGATAAGACTGAAAGTGCTCATTTGACTTTGACCTCTCAGAATAAAAAGAGGAAGAAACATAAGGAAACTGTGGAAAGTTCTTCTCAAAAGAAGAAGCTGAAGAAGCAAGATGAGGAATTTACTTGTTTCTTCTGCAAGAAGACAGGACACATGAAGAAGGACTGTTTCAAGTACGCCGCTTGGCTTGCAAAGAAGGGTAAACTTCTCACTTTTGTTTATTCTGAAGTTAATTTAGTTTCTGTACCCAAAGACACTTGGTGGGTAGATTCTGGTGCTACTACTCACATAAGTATGTCTATGCAGGGTTGCTTGTGGAGCCGTCCACCAAGTGATGCTGAAAGATTCATCTATGTGGCCGATGGCAATAAAGTTGCAGTTGAAGCTATAGGAACTTTTAGATTACTTTTAAAGACTGGTTTTTTATTTGGATTTGGTTGAGACATATGTTGCACCGTTTATTAGACGGAATTTAATTTCTATTTCTATTTTGGACACATCTGGTTATTCTTGTTCATTTGGAAATAATAAAGTTAGTCTCTCTTATGATTCAAATATTGTTGGTTATGGATCTTTAATTGACAATCTTTATATGCTTGATATTAAGCATTCCTATAACGAGATATTGCAAACAGATTCGCGTGGTACGAAACGTAAATTAGATGAGAATTCCGCCACCTTATGGCATAAGCGCTTAGGCCACATCTCTAAACAAAGAATTCAGAGGCTTGTGTCGGAGGAATTCTTGGATCCTTAAATTTGTCAGACTTCCAAGTCTGTGTTGAGTGTATTAAGGGTAAACAAACAAACAAAAGAAATTTAGGTGCCGAAAGAGCAAAGGATGTCTTAGAACTAATACATACGGATATCTGTGGTCCTTTCCCTACGGATTCATGGAATGGACAAAGATACTTTATTACGTTCATAGACGATTACTCCAGGAACGGTTACCTTTATTTAATACATGAGAAGTCTCAGTCTCTAGACGTTTTCAAGTCTTTCAAAGCTGAAGTTGAACTTCAACTAGGAAAGAATATTAAGGCCATCAAATCTGACCGTGGTGGAGAATACTATGGCAGATATGACGGATCAAGTGAACAACGTCCAGGGCCCTTCGCACTTTTCCTCAATGAATGTGGAATCGTTCCGCAATACACTATGTCGGGCAAACCTAGCATGAACGGAGTTGCAGAACGACGAAACCGGACTCTTAAGGATATGGTAAGGAGTATGATTAGTCACTCTTCTCTACCAGAGTCGCTTTGGGGAGAGGCATTAAAAACCGCAGTTTATATCCTCAACAGGGTACCAAGTAAAGTAGTTGCTAAAACCCCTTATGAGCTATGGACTGGGAAAAAGCCCAGCATCAAGCACATGCGAATTTGGGGATGTCCAGCTGAAGCAAGGCCTTATAGGCTGCATGAAGGTAAGCTAGACTTAAGAACAGTTAGTTGCTACTTTGTTGGTTATGCTGAATGCTCTCGCAGGTATAAGTTTTACAATCCCATTACAAGATCCTTCTTTGAGACGGGGAATGCAAGATTCCTTGAGGAAGTTGAGTTTGGAGTGGAAGGAAACACAAGGAGTGTTGTCTTTCAAGAAGAACCTGTCATTGGCAATGAACAAGTCTTTGCACCTATCATTGTTCAAGAAACAGATCCAGTACTTAATAATGATGTTATTCCTAACATCACTCAAGAACAAGACAACACTGAGATTCCCCCCAAGCACCACCACCTATAGTTCAAACTCAACAACCTCAAGAAGTGCCGCTAAGGAGATCCACTAGAGAAAGGAGAAGTGCAATTTCAAATTATTATATTGTATTTCTTCAAGAACATGAGGATGGCATTGGCTTGACTGAGGAAGATCCAATAAACTTTAGTCAAGCTATGCGAAGTTCTAACTCTCAAAAGTGGATTAATGTCATGAATGACGAGATGAAATCGATGGCTGATAATGACGTTTGGGATCTCGTCAAATTGCCTGAAGGTGTGAAACCCATTGGTTGTAAATGGATATTTAAAACCAAAAGGGATTCAAAGGGTAATGTTGAGAGATATAAAGCTCGTCTTGTTGTCAAAGGGTTTACTCAAAAGGAAGGCATTGATTATAAAGAGACTTTCTCTCCGGTTTCTTCGAAAGACTCTCTTAGGACTATAATGGCACTTGTAGCTCATTTTGATTTAGAGCTACATCAGATGGATGTAAAAACTGCGTTTCTAAATGGCAACATCGATGAAACAATCTATATGGTGCAACCAGAAAACTTTGTTTTAGGCAATACAAAGTCCATGGTGTGCAAACTAAAGAAATCCATCTATGGCCTTAAACAGGCTTCCCGTCAATGGTATTACAAATTTCATCAAGTTATTACCTCCTATGGCTTTGAGGCAAATTTGGTTGATGATTGCGTATACCAAAAGTTTAGTGGGAGTAAATTTGTCTTTCTGGTATTATATGTTGATGACATCCTACTAGCCAGCAATGATATAGGCTTACTGCACGAAACCAAGAAATTTTTCACAAAAAATTTTGAGATGAAAGATCTTGGGGACGCCTCTTTTGTCTTAGGAATCCAAATACTTAGAGATCGTTCTCAAGGTATTCTTGGGTTATCACAAAAGAGCTATATCGATACAGTTTTGGATAGATTCGGCATGAAAGATAGTAAACCAGGAGATACACCCATTGCTAAAGGAGACAAGTTTAGTCTCAAACAATGCCCCGTTACTGATCTTGAAAAGAGAGAGATGCAAAAGATTCCTTATGCTTCCGCTGTAGGAAGTCTTATGTATGCTCAAATTTTCACTCGTCCTGACATAGCATTTATAGTGGGAGTCTTGGGGAGATATATGAGTAATCCTGGTATGCAGCACTGGAAAGCAGTGAAGTGCGTGATGCGCTATTTGAAGAGAACAAGAAACTACATGCTTACTTACCGGAAGTCTGACAGTTTAGAGATCATTGGGTACTCTGACTCCGATTTTGCAGGATGCCCCGACAGCAGACGCTCCACATCAGGCTGCATCTACATGTTGGCTGGAGGAGCTATTTCTTGGAAGTCTACCAAACAGACTCTTATAGCTTCTTCGACCATGGCAGCGGAGTTTGTGGCTTGTTATGAGGCATCAAACCATGGGTTATGGCTGCGAAATTTTGTCACGGGCCTACGCGTGATTGACACCGTTGAGAGGTCACTCAAAATCTATTGTGACAATAAATCAACAGTGCTCTACTCTAACAACAATAGGAGTTCTACGAAGTCGAAATTTATCGACATTAAGTATCTTGTAGTTAAGGAAAGAGTTCAGGAAAAACAGATTTCAATAGAACATATAGGGACGAATTCTATGCTAGCTGATCCATTAACTAAGGGCTTGACACCTAAGGTCTTTCACGAGCATGTTGCTCATATGGGTGTTGTCACTGAGGTTGCCTTAGTTTAGTGGGAGTCTTTCTTTATGTTCTATGTTTATTTGATACAAACTTTATGTTGTTTTATTTTTTCTGCATAAATAAAGATTATGAATTTATCAACTTGTTTGTATCTTGTTGTGTGCAAAATTATTTTGTGCTTGAGGACTTTGGATTGATCTCACTAAAGACTAAAGTTGGACCAATTGGAAATAGGCATGATTGAGATCACATTACATGTAATTTCCATGCTGCTCATCCATATTGATCTATGTCATTAAGTGTGTTGATGTGGTGGTCATTGGGGTTTAGTCACATTTTACAATAGTGACGAAAGCCTCGGTGGTTCCATTATTGATGCATAAGATGGACCAGATTGTTAAAGTAAAAGTTTAAAGATAAATAGCACACAGACGCGCGCCTAAAGAATTGTGATATAATTGTTACAATATGTAGCCCAAGTGGGAGATTGTTGGAATTTTATATTCCAATAATTAATATGGGCTAATATTATAAGACAATTATATTAGCTATTTATCATTAGTGGGCTTTATTTTATGTGGTCAAATTAAGTGAGCCCATTAGACTTTTAAATAAGATGATATGGGCTTAAATGAACAGATGTTAGTGTTGGCCCATTAGGGGATAATGGGAACCCTATTAGGTTAACACACTATAAGAAGGCTATGGTCCCTAATATACCGAATCACAGAAAACTCATACTCTCTTCTCCCCATCTGAAGAGAGGCTAAGGTCTCATCGGGAACTCAAGAGATTCGGTTGAGGAAGAACCTTAAAGCCACCGGCTCTCTTTGTTCGTGTTCGTGATAAATTGTCTCAAAGATTCTGTGAAGAACACTTAGATCAGGAACCCATTATGGATCCAGGTATTTATCCTATCCTTAGTAATCCAACATGTTGTAGATCCTATGTGAGCAAGAACGGGGTTGTTCTTGATATATGCATGCTTTTATTGTTATATCGCTTCCGCCTAAAGATCTTTCAAATTAAAGATTAAAGCATGTATTTAAAGAATTATTTCCAACATCCCCCTCTCCCTTACTGATGTATGTTTTGGGTAGTAGCGTTGATTCATATGTCTTATTAAATCTTTGTTTTAGTAAATACATATATATATGGTTTAGCTAATCATAATTGAGACAGATGGTCTCCCTCATATATACATATACAATGTTGATGATGACGTTAGTTGCATGTGAATTAATGTTAAGGTAGTTTTCATTAAATCTCATAATAATAATGAAACGAATAGTAGTATTATTCAATAGCGACAGCGGGTCGTTACAGAAATTGAGGTAATTTTGATGTCTATGGAAAGCTTAAAGAAAGATCTACATTTCTCATGCAAAGATCGTGAACTGATTCGACTTGGATCATGCCTTAATTTGGGCATGAAGTTGGAATCATTATTTTGTCCTGGCACGCAGTCTCACATAGTTGTAGTATTTTGAACATATCTTGAGCTATAAAGGTCAAAATGATATGAGACTAGCGTCATAATTTCAAGATTTATTCTACAATTTTTATGAAGACACTAAAAGTCAATTCGGCCATGAGAAGGGTCAAATAAATCATAGACAATAGTAGACATGTTTTTCTCTGCAACTCAATTATCTCTTGTGGAATTGATTTGTACTTTGGTTAATTAACATGTAGTGGGTCCATATTTAGGCTTAGGCTTTAATTAACCCTAGGTAGACTCTATTTAAACATCTCTTTTAGGACTATAGAAAAGCCACTGTTTATTTCTATTTTCTTCCCTTTTTTGATGATTTTGTGTGAAGCCTCCATGGAAGGATAAATGCTTATGATTAGTTCACTAGTTTAATATTTCTTTTACGTATCTTCAGGTTTAGTTTTAAATTGCTTTTTAATCTTTGGTTCAATTTCTTTCCTTATTAATCTCCCTTCTTTCTTTTTAAATCTTGATTGTGAATTCTTTTTGGATTGATGTGTCATCATCTAAATTCAAGTTTGCATTCTTGATGAATTATTGAACGCTTGATTTGGCATATTCTAATTGGGATCAATATAGTCTGTGATTCATGATCATTGGTTTGATCAAGAATCGATTTAGAAAACTAATTTTGTCACTAAGATGACATGTGATCTCTAACACTAATTAATCAAATTTTGGATGCTTAATTTAGTAGGAGTTCTTTGGAAATTAATTGATGCTTGATTAGTTAATTTTGGGGTCAAATAAGAATTTAATCAACCATAGGAATTAAATCCTTGGAAATCAATGATAGGTCTAATTAGAAAACTTAACCAGTAGATTGGTCCTTCTTACTGAAATGAATTTTCTCTCTATTTACAATCTATTTTCATTCTTGAACTGAACCCCCTCCTTTCTAACATTCCGAATTGGTTGGTAACAATCAAATATCCTTGAGAGATTACTAAGGTTGTTTGCCTTGTACTATAGGTTTTCCTATTAATTGACTAGTGTATGATCGTGGATCAAATTGGTGTCATTATCTTTAGTTCTTTTAAGCCAAATTTGAAATCATTTATTAAGTACTAACATTGCTAACCCATTTCTTGTGAGTTCTGTGTTTTTTTTTTAGGTCACATTGGTACATGGCAAGAGATACCTAAATTGTGGAGTTTGGTTTTAGGGCTTGATCTCCAAAGGTTTTTCACCCTCTTGAAAACTAACCTCTTTTAGGGTTAATCTAAGGTTAAAATTTTGAAATTCCTTCATCTACTGTCATTTATAAGGATAGGAGAATTTAGGTCATTCATACGAATAGAGGAATTTAGAGTCATCAAGTTTGCGGGTTTAAAAATACAAATTTGTTACCCAAACCGAATGGTTATGGGTTTGAATGGGTAGAGTCAAGTTCTACCTAAATCACAACAAAACTTAAATCAAAGTGTTTGGGTTAGTTCAAGGTTTACAAGTTACCTAAACTTGTGAACACTCCTAAGAATAAATACTAAAATTAATATATGAGAAACTATTCTAATTTTTTTTTTTTGTAAATTTCAAAGAAATTTAAATATAAAAAATTTATGTTAGACTGATTTTGATCCATAAAGTATTAATTAGATGGTCTATTAGATTTGAAAATAAGAAAGAAAGGATTGTTATCCATATATTTAGTTATATGAACCATCCAATTTGATTCAAGCATTTTTGTTTTAGCGACTAGATGGATTAGATTGAATTTTGTATGAATGGACTAGACAAATGGATTCCTATGTTGACTCCTACTATTAATTTTCGTTTCCCTATCAGATAAGCAGGCTTGCAAAACTTCCACATCCCCATTTCCTTCCTAAGAACTTGCACCACATTTCTTCTTCAATGTAGTGATCTGAGATTTTAAGGCAGATATTTCACTTTCTAAAGAAACCCTAGCATTGAATTCTTTCAACTTTTCCCTCTTTCGCAATTTTCACCTGCGCTTGTCCTTCCTGATATGCTGCAGAGAAGACATTACAAAAACTTATAAAACAAGTAGATTATACCGCTTTCATTCCAAAGAACACACTAAGAAAAAAGCATCACACCATTTCAAATACATACATGCTTATTCAGAAGCAAAACCATTGAAGCAATATCCATATACAACTTTCCCTAATGCACAGATACACCAAAATATATCATACAGCTGCGTTCATATTTTTGGTGTTTCCTTATTTTTCATGGATATCCACTTTGTTAGAGTATTGCTATTAAAAACATTAAAGATACAAATTTAATTCCTGTTCTCATCCATTACCTCCTTTAAGGCATATGTTCACTATTGCAATCTTGCCTAACTCAAAATCATTGCATAGAATAGCACCATTTCATCCTCAGTAAATGAATTAGAATCCTTAATTTTTTTAATTTTTAGTTAATATAAATTTCCATATGTCAGGACTGTTTGGTTTGAGAAAATTGTTCGGTTTTCAAAAATTAATATAAGAATAAAGTGAAAATAACTTTTAATTATTTTCTATTGTTTTTATTATTTATTGTACAAATTTTGAAATCAAAAAATGAAGCAAAAAGTGAAAAAGAAGACAAAATGTTTTCTCATAAGTCCTTGTCAATTCTTCATTGTATTTGAGTATCATACCATATCATATTGGATATTTTGTGCGACATAATATTACATAAAAGTCAAATTCTATGTCATGGCATGGGTCATGATTGATCACCTTTTTTGAGGTCTGCACTCCGAGCTTGAGTGTCCGTAAGTCTTTGCGATAGGAGCATCACTACTAGACAAAGAGCATTTTGTGATTGAAGCTTTGAAAACTTCTTCAAGTGATTACAAAATCAAACACAAATGTTGAATAGAGTTAGAACCAAACTGGAAACAACAACCCAGGATATCATTGCAAAACGTGAAACCAAAAAGAAGGAAATGAAAGCGTACCTGAGCGCAAGAGTAATTTTTGGGCTGAGGATGTGCAGCCATATGTTGGAATTTTATATTCAATAATTAATGTAGGCAATATTGTATAATAATTATATTAGCTATTTATCATTAATGGGCTTTATTTTATGTGGTCAAATTAAATGAGCATGTTAAACTACTAAACAAAATGATATAGGCTTAAATGAGTAAATGTTAGCATTGGCCCATCAGGGAGATAATGGGAACTTTTTTAGATTAATACACTATAAGAAGACTATGGCCTTCTATACTGAATCACTAAAAACTCATTATCCCTTCTCTCCATTTGAAGAGAGATTAAGATCTTATCTGGGAACTCAAGAGATCCAGTTAAGGAAGAACCATAAGGTCATCGACTACATTGTTCGTTAGTTGTCAGTGATCTATCATTACAGTGTTTCGCTTCAGGTGATTGATGACAATGGATCCAGGTATTTATTTAAATCCTTAATAATCAAGCATGTTGTAGATCCAAGGGATGTTGGTGAATTGTTTTAGGATATAAACATGTGAATTGTTGGCTTTCACATAAAGAATAATAAATAAAGAATAAAATCCCAACAAGTGACATCAAAGCGGGTCTTCATTGTTTGATTATTAGGATTCAAGTTTTTCATTTGTTTGATGCTTAAATATGGTTTTCTTGAACGGTTGTTTTGCCCAAATTTGTATGAACCCTAGTTTAATTTTTTGGGATATTGTTGTGTTGATATGGAAATTCATCTAGATCCAGAACAATCTTATCAAGATGCGATTATTTTATGTTCAGTGATGCTGTCTTGATTTACAATTTCATATCAGTAGCGTGTTCTATCTGTTGAAATATTGATGTTAGATAATAATTGGCTTTCTTCAATTCTATTCAATTCCAAATAGTAGATCCAGTGGCATCATTGTTTTGGCTTCGCCATTTAGACTTTTCGCAATGGCACTAGTACAGTGATTTACAATTCCCTTATACAATAAATTGTTTGTAATGTATGTTGATTAAAAAAAGTACAATTGCTTGTTGGGTAGTTCCTGACCATGTAAAGCAATTTGGTTTTAATGCTATGGAATCTTTTTTTTCTAGTATCACAATTTTTTTCACATAAAACAGTTATAGTGCAATATAGGTAGCTTCCAATTTGGTGCAATATAGTGGAATTGGGTTTCCTTCTTGTTCTCGGGTATTTAAGAATTTTGAGAGGGGTTTTTTTTTTCTTGAGAGAAAACTGTGGCCATTAAGGAAGGAGAGAAGAGAGACAACCAACTTGCAAACTCACTAGGCAGTTATCGTAAATTTGCAACTGAGATTTCTTTCACCGTTGGATCAGCTTGATTTTTTGATAGAGGGTTCAAAACATGTTATTCTTCAATTTGAACAGTCGGATTAGTCATGGGTAGTTCGTGCTAAGAGTTATTATTTTTGCACAATAACTATTTTTTGGATTTCCAAATTATATAGTTCATTATTATATTATTGTTAATGTGTTTGAAAAATAGGAGTTAAATAAGGAATTAACGTCAACGCTTAGCATGATTTGGGCAAATTTGGACCTTTCCCATTTATTTAAATTTGTCTTGTATTTTCGATTAAATTGGTTGAAGCATTATCTTGTGAAAGTAACCTTTGTTATGGAAATCAATTTAATTGTGTTTACATAGATGTTAGCATGAAATTATTTATGCAAAGTTGCAAACTTTGGTCAGCCCAAAGGAAGACTCGGTTTGGCTAAGTAATGATGTGCCTGCGATGGTAAATGTATGGTGATTATCAGGAATTATTATTCATGTGGGCAACAGAAGGTCCAAAGACAATTGTTGTTTGACTGAACTTATCATTAATATTTGATCATTGCATTGAGAGTACCACTTACAGTTAATCTTTTTAGTTCAAAGATTTAGGATTAATGTTGTGCTAGGTATCTTGTTTGGGTCCTTTTATTTCCCATTATGGATTACTTACGCATGTCTCATATGTTTTACATGTTCACTTGTGTAGTTTATAATTCTATATTCAGTTTCAATTGTTATTGATGCTAATGTCATTACTCAAATTATTGGAATCCCAATGCTGCATGATATAGACTTTAAAGTTTGGAAGGAGTCAGTTGAGACTATTCTCAACTGCAAGGAATTGAACATCAGACTTAAGATAGATAGACCAATTTTAAATATAGATGACTCTAATGGGGCTATATTTATCATGATACTAGATCAAACTAGGTTGTTCTTTATTATGACCTTGGATCAAACCAAGTCATTCTCAAAATAAGAAAAAGGAGAATTAAGGATATTGTAGAAAGTTCTTCTAAATATAACAAGAATTAATAGAAAAAGAAATATGAGTAATTTCCTTCTTTTTTTTCTTGAAGAAGGCAGGACACATGAAAAAGAATTATCCTAAGTACGTCGCTTGGTATGTGAAGAAGGGTAAACTTCTCACTTTTGTTTGTTCTAAAGTTAATTTAGTTTATGTACCCAAGGTCACTTGATGGGTAGACTCTAGCACTACTACTCACATAAGTATGTCTATGTAGGGTTACCGATGGAGTTATCAGCCAAGTGATGCTGAAAGATTCATCTAAATGGCCAATGGCAATAAAGTTGTAATTAAAACTACAAGAACCTTTATATTGCATTTTAAAGACTAGATTTCATTTGGATTTGGTTAATACATATGTTACATCGTTTATTAGACAAAAATTAATTTTTATTTCTATTTTGGACAAATCTGGTTATTCTTGTTCGTTTGGAAATAATAAAGTTTGTCTTTCTTGATATTGAGCGTTCCTAAAAAGAGAATTGAACACAAATTTGTGTGGTATGAAGTGTAGATTAAATGAGAATTCTGTCATTTTATGGCATAAGCGCTTAGGCTATATCTCTAAATAAAGAATTTAGAGGCTTGTGTTAGAGGAAATTCTTGGACCCTTACTTACAAATTATGTTGAGTGTATTAAGGGTAAACAAACAAACAAAAGGAATTTAGTTACCAAAAGAGCTAGAATGTCTTAAAACTATTCCATACGGATACCTGTGGTCCCTTCCCTACGGATTCACAGAATGGACAAAGATATTTTATTACGTTCATAAATGATTACTCGAGGTACGATTACCTTTATTTAATTCATGAGAAGTCTTAGTCTATAGATGTTTTCAAGTTTTTCAAAGCTAAAGTTGAACTTCAACTACCAAAGAATATTAAGACTGTCAAATCTAATTGTGATGGTGAATACTATCGTAGATATGATATATCAAGTGAGCAACATCCAAGACCCTTCACACTTTTTCTCAATGAGTGGAATCATTTCGAGTTGCAAAACAACAAAACCAGACTCTTAAGGATATGGTAACAAGTATCATTAGTTATTATTTTATACTAGAGTCACTTTGGGGAGAGGTATTAAAGACTGCAGGTTATATTCTCAATAGGGTATCAAGTAAAATAGTTGTTAAGACCACTTATAAGTTGTGGATTGGAAGAAAGCCCAGCATTAATCACATGCATGTTTGGGATGTCTAGCTAAAGCAAGGCCTTATAGACCATATGAAAGTAATATAGACTCAAAGACTATTAGCTATTACTTCGTTGGTTAAGTTGATTGCTCTCATAAGAAAACATAAGGAATGTTGTCTTTGAAGTTATTGAAAATTATCAAGTCTTTGCACTACCATTGTTTAAGAAATAAATCTAGTTATACATAACAATGTTTAGGTATTGTTCTTGACATCATTCAAAGGCAAGACAACACTAAGATTCCTCCTTAAGCACCACTTATAGTTGAAACTCAACAATATCAAGAAGTGTCATTAAGAAGATCTACTAGAGAAATGAGTAGAGCAATTTCAAATGACTATGTCATATTTCTCCAAGAACACAAGGATAATATTGGTTTGATTAAGGATGATCCCATCAACATTAGTCAAGCTATGCAAATATCTAACTCTCAAAAGTTGATTGATGCTATGAATGATGAGATAAAGTTTATGATAGACAATGAGGTTTGGGATCTCATCAAATTACCTAAAGGTATGAAACTCATTGGTTGTAAATGGATATTTAAAACAAAGAGGGATTCAAAGGTTAATGTTGAGAGATATAAGGCTCATCTTGTTGCCAAAGGCTACACTAAAAAAGGATTATAAAGAGACTTTTTCTCTAGTTGCTTCGAAAAATTCTTTTAAGATAATAATGGCATTGGTAGCTCATTTTGATGGATATAAAGACTACATTTCTAAATAGTAACTTTGATGAAAAAATTATATGGTTCAACCAGAAAGGTGACTCAAAGTTTATGGTTTGCAAAGTAATGAAATCCATCTATAACCTTAAACAAGTTTCCTGTCAATGGTATCATAAGTTCCATCAAGTTATTACTTCATATGATTTTGAGGCTAATGTAATTCATGATTGTGAGCACCAACCACTAGTTCAGTAGGAGTAAGTTTATATTCCTAGTGCTATTGTCGATGATATTTTGCTAGTAAGCAGCGATATAGGCTTGTTGTATGAAAATAAGAAATTTTTATCAAAGAATTTTGAGATGAAAGATCTTGGTGATGTCACTTTTGCATTGGGTATTCAGATACTTAGACATCATTCTCAAGGTATCCTTAGGTCATTACAAAAGAGTTATATCGATATAGTTTTGAATAGATCTGACATGAAAGTTAGTAAACTCCTATAGGCGACAAGTTTAGTCTCAAACACTGCCTCGTTAGTAATCTTGAAGAGATGTAAAAGATTCCCTGTGCATCGATGGTTAGAAGTCTCATGCATGCTCTAGTTTGTACCCTTATTGATATAACCTTTTATAGTGGGAGTCCTAGGTAGATATTTGAACAATCTTGACATGTAATATTGGACAATGATTAAATGTATGATGTGTTATTTGAAGAAGACACAAGACTACATGCTCAAATATAAAAAAATATAACAGTTTAGAGATCATTGGGTATTCTAACTCCTATTTTGTGGGATGCTTAAATAGTAGGTGCTTCACATCTAAGTACATCTATTGTTGGGTGGGGAGTTATCTCTTGAAAGTCTGCTAAATAGACCGTTATAGCCTCTTCGAACATGACATTAGAGTTTATAGCTTGCTTTGAGGCACCTAACCATGGGATATTGCTACAAAATCCTGTCATTGGCCTGCTCGTTAATACCAACATTAAGAGGTCATTATGGAATTATTGTGACAATAACTCGACATTGTTATGCTCAAACAACAACAAGAGTTCAACCAAGTCAAAGTTTATTAACAAAAAGTATTTGTTTGTTAAAGAAAAAATTTAGGAAAAATAGAATTCTATAGAACATATATGAATAAACAGTGTGCTTGCTAACACTAACTAATGATTGACACCTAAGGTCTTTCATGATCATGTTGCTCATATGGTGTAGTTTTAGTTGTTACCTTGGTTTAGTGGGAGTCTTACTTTATGTTCTATGTTTGGATTCAGATTTCATGCATTTGATTTTTTACAAAAATAAAAATTATGGTTTACAAGTTTATCATTAAATTTGTTTATGTGCAATATTTAAATTGCAATTAAAAAATTTTGGATTGATCTCACTAAATACTAAAGTTGGACCAATTGGAAATAAGCATGATTGAGATCAAACTGCATGTAATTTCCATGTTGCTTATCCATATTAATTTATGTCATTGAGTGTATTGATGTGGTGGTCATTAGGGTCTAGTCATATCTTACAACAATGATGAAAGTCGCAATTGTTCCTTTATTGATACATGAGATGGACCAGATTGTTAAAGTGAAAATCTAAAATTAAGTAGTGTACAGATGCACACCTAAGGAATTGAGATATAATTGTTACAATATATAGCCCAAGTGGGAGATTGTTGAAATTTTATATTTTAATAATTAATATAGGCTAATATTGTAAAACAATTATATTTGCTATTTATCATTAATGGGCTTTATTTTATGTGGTCAAATTAAGTGAATTCGTTAGACTACTAAATAAGATGATATGGACTTAAATGAGCAGCTGTCAATGCTGGCTCATTAAGGGATAATGAAAACCTTTTTAGGTTAATACACTATAAGAAGGCTATGGTTTCTAATATACCGAATCATTAAAAACTCATTCTCTCTTATGCCCATCTGAAGAGAGGCTCAGATCCCATTAAGAATACAAGAGATTTTGTTGATGAAGAATCATATAAGGCCACCAGCTACATTGTTCGTCAATTATTCGTGATCTATCATTACAACATTTTTGCTTCAAATGATTGATGATGATGGATCCATGTATTTATTTTAATCCTTAATAATTATGCATGTTGTAGATCCTAGGGCTTTTGGTGAATTGTTTTAGGGTATATACCTATGAATTTTTGGTTTCCACATAGAGAATAGAGAATAATAAATAAAGATTAAAATCCCAACACCGTATTCTGTTACCCTCTTTGAAGTGTCCAATGATAAAACTTTTCTCTTTCACTCATTGTTTTTAAGTTACCGTGTCTCTTGTATTGTGGTTTCTTCTTGCAATTTCACAGTATTTATAAACCCTAAACCCCCAATCACTTCAATTGGCTTGGAACAACGTTACGTTGCCCAAGTAGTATTTTTAGCCCACCTCACTTTATGGAGAAATTATTAGGTGGTCTTGGACCATCATGGTCACCATTAATCTTCACATGACTTATAATTAAGTATTATTAATTCTTTCTCGTAAATTGTAAAATTTAAATATGCGTTATATAAACATTTGTCTATGGACACTTGATGATCTAGTACTACCTTACAATTTCTCCACTCTATGACTCAAGATCTGTTCTTGCACCTTCATCGTGTTTGCAACAAAAACTCAATATTTTAAGTAATATCAAATGAAAAATAGAAAGATAATTGAGATTCAGATTTGAAATATTAACATAAAAAGAATATTTAACTAAAAAATTAACATAAAACGTATGATTGGAAAATAATTAATATTTTTAATATTTTTAAACTTTCATGTTAATTTTTATTTAAAAATTTATTTTTATATTAAGATTTCAAATCTCAACTTTAATTATTTTTTCTATATTTCATTGTTATTTTGAAAGAAATTATGTTCTATTTTATTATTTTTGCTAAGAAGTTTTTAATAAATAATTGATTCCAAATATACACTTGTTATTTAACATTTTTTAATATTTTTAAAATTTAAAGCATTAATTATTCTAAACCTTCTTTTATGTTATGATTTCAGATCTCAACTTTAATTATCTTTCTATTTTTCATTTTCTTTTTTGGTTACATGGAGCAAAAAGAACAATTTAAAATAAACAACAATTATTTTTAAAAAAGAATCAAATTTAATTATTTTTCATTTTTATTTATAAAATGAACAACAACTTTTTATTAGTTTTTGTAATCAAATTTTAAAAAACGGTTGATTATTTTTCTCAAACTATATGCTTTCAAATATGCACTTTATTATTATTTAACATTTACTTTATATTTTTTAATATATTAATTATTAATTTTTTAAACTATATTTTTATGTTAATTTTTTATTTAAAATTATTTTTATGTCAAAATTTGAAATATCAACTTAATTATCTTTCTATTTTCATTGCTATTTGAAAGAAAATAATAAATTTTTTTTGTTAGTTTTGTAAACAAATTTGTAAAAACCGGTTGACTGTTTTCCCCAGAAGTAAATGTTTCCAAATATACACTTCATTCTTATTCCACCATTTTTTTTAA
>QUWT01000033.1:0-38698 GCA_004329165.1 Spatholobus suberectus | reverse complement strand
GGAATACATGAATCTTTTGCAAGAAAGAAGAATTTACCTGAAGCAAATACCTAGAGGACGACGAATAAACCTAGTTTAACCAAAGACTTGTCCATGTTTTGTTTGGCTAGTGGCTAGTGACAATGTCTTCTACGTAGCCTCAGCCTGTAAATTAACTTATAGCCGAAGCTAGCAGGTATAATTTGTGAAAATTCAGTTTAGTCGCTCTTCACTTTATTGCATTCTATAATTTCAATATTTTTTTCTTTTTTCTTCTTCTTTTCTATAGTATATTCGAGAACAGTTTTGTAGAAAGTGTGATTTTTATGAGTCTAAATTATGTTTTTAGTCTCTGAAAATATCACTCTTTTTAGTTTGAGTCCTTATTAAAATTTTATTCACTTGTAGTCCATGAACTTTATAAATCTATTTTTTTTAGTCCTTGAAAAGGGACTTTTGAGGAGACTAAAAACATTATTTTTAAAACCAGGGATTAAAAGCCACAAAATTCTAACAGGGAGTAAAACCAATGGTGATATTTTTAGAATTAAAAATATATTTAAACCTTCATATAATTGACAAACTGTACAACAATCAATGAGTTAAGTCTAACAAAAGAAATAGTCTATTTCGATAAATTGGTTTGAATCTCTATTTAAAAAGGTTTGTATATTTAACACTTGATTTGTATCTCGAACAAAATTATCTCTAAATGTTATAAAAATTATATCTAAAAAAATTATATGCATGAAAACTAAAAAAAAACGTGTGCAACAAATAAAAAAGTGCATAGAGATAGTGACGTGAGGCGTTGATTTGATGAATAAAGTGAGAAAAAATAAATTAAATTAAATGTGATAATTGATTTTTTGACAAATCTGAAAGAAAAAAAAAAGTTATTTATAAATCTAACGTAAAGCACCGCTATAATATTAATTGTGAGGTAGATATTTCTTAAAACGGCACCGATCGAGGATTTTAATGATGTTTTCAGAGAAAATATTATTGAATACGTTTTCAATAACGCTTTCTTGGATTGTTATTTATTTTAAGAGTACTCTTTTGATGTAACTTTATTGCATATTTTTTTTCTTCAGTGTAAAAAGAAAATGAGTTACGTGAAGATAAGTTCTTTTGCAAGTAGATCGATCGGTTGAGGACTCTTCAGAGCAAATAGGCCTCCGACTCTTGACCCCAATCACATTTATAAAATAGGTGTAACATCATGCTATATCACACATAAGAGAAGTCACTAAAATTTCTTGAATTCTGAAGTGACTTTAGGATTTCCTAATGTTCTCGGACGTGAAAACTGTCTAATTAGCCAGAGATGAATAATTTCTCACTAATTGGTGAATTTGTTAAAAAAATAAAAAACATATAGGTAAATATCAGAATAATACAAGAGCTGCTAAAATTGCATTAAGCACATCAATAACAAAATATGCTCTACAATATACAAGAGACAAGTGAAAAACTTATAAGATGATTATATAAAAAATGTACGATAACGAAATTACATTAATTGCAAGAGTTGGCATGATAAATTTACTAATGCTTCCCAACTTCAATGATAAACAAAAATACAAAGTTGTTCTCAATCTATATGTTCTGCAAAGAAGAAGTATTTGTATATGAATTATTAAAAATTCATAGTAACTATTATTTATAAAGTATTATGTCCTGTAATGATTCTATATATATTTTTATACCACAATTCATTTTACAAGCAAAGGAATAGAGAGAAACTCCAAAAACATTTCACTGTAAAGATTGGATAACTCACATGGGAGCTCTTAACTATCATCTTGGTTTTCATTCTTTAAATATACGCTTACATTTTTCATTTTTAAATATTTAGCAGTGGGGTTGCGGTAGTTGCACAATGTTTTGGGTTTAAATCTTATTGTCGTCAATGTACACACACCAAAAAAATATTTTATTCATAATATCAAATCAATTGTATTATAAAATAATAAACTTGAGAAAAGCATCATGAATAGACAATTTGGGAAGCAAATACCAGAACAGTTTGCCCTCAAGGCATTACAAATGAATCCAAAACTACATCAAAGACATGCTCCTGACTAAGAACATGAAAGCCATGCTTTGCCATAAGATCCGCCACTTGATTCGCCCCTCTAAACACATGCATCTAAATGTGTCCCTAGTGTTTGTGAACATCATGGATCGCCTTCTCAATCCACCCTATATATTAAACGAGACAAGCTATCTTGAACGAGAGTATTTTTAGTTATTATTCTTTAACAGGAGCGTTTTTAGCTGTCATTTTTCAATGAGAGCTTTTTAGGGATTTTTTAACCACTTATCTCTTTCAATCTATCATTTTAATATCTTTAGTTCTAAATTGAATTTCAATATTTTTTAAAAAAATTAATAATTAAAAACTAACATTGTATTACAATAATTATTTATTATAAATTTAAAATATCTATATGTTCAAAAATGTTTATTTATTACAAATTTTAATTATAATATAATTTATATTCAAAAATATTATTTATTATAAATTTAAATTATATAAAATAAATATTTATTTGTACAATGTACGAGATAAAATACCAGTATTATAACAAAGATGAGTATAGCAACACCCTTTAGTCAGAAGATTAATAACACATTTGGAATCTGAAATTTAAATTCTCCAAAACCCTCTCTCCCAAGCTAACTGCACATAGAATAGAGCATATCCCCAAATTTACCGCAAAACCGCAAATAAAACCACCAACTCATTCCTTATCACTCCTCCACATGTAGCCCTACCACCCGCATCCGAAATTGAGCCATCACAAATAGGGCCACTTCCCCAAATTACATACGTCTGAGTGGGCTAAGCCCAATGTCTTTCTTCGAACATTTGTAGACAAACCTCCATGGTACAGCTTCCATAATAGTCCTCTAACACGTTCAAGGCATTTACACTACCACACTATGTTGAATAATACATTGTTATTACTATTCTCAACACGACGAAGGGATTCAAAGGCTGACTTAACGGTAAAAACTCCATCATTGATCTTACCCCTGGCTATCACATCCTGACCATCTTGTAAATGAGGCGGGATTAAAGCCAGTATTCTATTCAAAGAGGGTTTTGGTAAGAACTCACTAAAATGTCCATCAGCCAGCCATAATTAGGATCACAAAATTTCGCCACTGTTTTATTCAGAAAGCAAGCAGGCACATCTAAAATCACCACATCTATCAGAGGACCATTGTTGAGGAATCCACCTGTCCTTCCAAAAATTGATTGATCTACCATCCCTCAACCGCCAAAAATATTAGTCTGAAAATGATCCCAATGCACATAGACCTCTCCAAAAATTACTTCCAGGCCTAGACTTGTCCAAAATCGGCAATGGATGTTCACCACATCTTTATTATTTTGGTGATTGCTATGGTACCTTATGTTTTAAGAGGTATTGGTATTTTTCACCAATCAATAAAAAAACAATTACATGTACATTAAAATTACATTATAAATGAGTTAGAATTTAATTTTAATGGTGTTTTAAATTTTATAATTGTAAAAAAAATTAGATTTATTTCAATTTTTTATAATTTAATATTAAACATGAAAAATATGAAGCGTAAATGGAATGAGCAACAAAAGCAACCCTAGGGATCATTTAACAATTAAAAAAAAATCCTAAACAATAAGCAATATTAATTTCATGTTACCCATAAGATGAATGTTCCTAATATATGTGCTTATTATCTATTATTTACTCAAGGAAGGTACTGGTACCCTTCAAAATATGTAGGTATCATAGAATTTGCCTTTTTTTCTCTTAAAAGTGCTTGTAAAAAAGTTTATCCAAACAGGCCCATAAACGGTTAGATTATATTTGAATAATTAAAACTAAAAGATAAATATGCATAATTTTTTAAGTAATCATGTAACTATTAACTAACTTTAAATTTTGATCATTTATATGTATTTGTATGATCTATATTATACACTTCTTATTTTTCACAATAACTAAAATTTCTTACTTCATATGCTCCCTATATATTATTCTAGCCATTTATATCATAAATTTCATTTTAGGTACTTTAACTTTTCTAAATTACTTTTTTAATTAAGAAGGCGTTACTTTTTATTTTTGAAAGTGTGTTAATAAAATGAAGTTGTAATATCTTTAAACAATTATATTTCTTTAAAATTAAAAATATTTAATTGAATTTATCAATTTATGAAATATTATTATTTTAAAATAAAAACACTAACAAGTAAATCAAAAACTAAAATATTATAAACTAAATATTTTTTACTTATGAATTCACCAAAAAATTATTCTGATATATATTTTAATCATACCTAAACTAACTATATATTTATGGCTATTTCAATTTTTTATTTTATTTAAAATCTGAAAATATTCCTAAAATACATAAAGTTCTTGTTGCACATAATTTCCTACGCATAAAATCAGCTATGGCATTATTTCTTAATACAGCAGCCCCAGATACTCATATTCATACTGATTAATTATTATTGTCATGGGAATTCCTTTTGGACATGTGCAATAGCTTTTGTTCTTCTTCTTCTTCTGCTTCCATCTCCAGATCACAGCGACACTGACCCCCAGTGCAAGGACAGCTAGGGCATTGATAATCAAAATTGCAAGGTACATGCAAATCGATTTCTGCTCCTGGATCTTCTTTAGCTTCACACTGCAAAACTGAAAATGTATTATTTTTTCTCAATAAATTAATTATGTCAACTTTTTAAACATATCTTTTGTTTAGAAAGGTTTTTTCTCAAAAAAACAAATAAGCATGCCCGCAATATCTCCAAATTTTTTTTTATCAAAATTAAATAAATGTTATGATTCTAATCATTGAATTTAAAATTTCCATAAAATAGATCAAACTTACAAAATTTTATATAATTAAAAAATATTTAATGCTCCATCACTTCATTTTATTTTAACGTGTGATTTAATTTTTTAAAAATGAATAAGTGTTATTTGAATGCATTATACAAATGGCTAAATTATGTATAATTTTATGAGTTTAATGGTCATACACTATCAGTGTAAAAAGTTTTACACTGTCAACCAATCAGAAATAACCATGGATATGATTTTTAAAGTATTTATTATAAAAGTCAACAAACTTACAATAAATAGTGATTTGTGATTGGATGACAATGTAAAACTATTTTACACTATCATGCATGACTTGTTTTCTCAAATTTATATACATAGTCATCATAATGTCACATGATTCAATAATAGAATTGATAAAAAAAATTACATAAACAAAATAGCTCTATTAAAAGTTATTTTTAGAGTAGCTCTATCAAATTTTTTTTATAACCACCGTAATTAGGACCTTTGGTTCCCTAGTGGATCCCGAGGGTATTCCTACAAGTTTCGGTCCTTTGGGTCGACTATAGGATTAATCCTTAGTTCGGACTTAGTCACTTAAACTTTTCACCTCTACTCAATGTATTTTGTAGGAATCAAACCTAGTTCTTCCCGTACAAACTCAGCATGTGTTGCCAATTAAACTAAATCCATTGGTTCAAAAGTTATTTTTAGAATAACTTGACTTCCATCTAAATGAAATATAAATCATGTTTAATAAATAAAAGAATTACATGAAGCTTCTGCAAAGAAACAAGAAATTACCTGAAGCAAATAGCAAGAGGGCGACAAAGAAACCTAGCTTAACCAAATTGCCCTTCATGTTTTGTTGGCTAGCGACGATGTCTTCTACTTAGCCTCAGACTTTACGTTAATATAGATAATGTGGAGAGAAATTGTTCGTGTCTTTTTTTGAGGAAAAAAAAAAAAGAGACAGGATCAATCTCTCTACATTACTTTTTTTTTTCTTTGAGATTATTCCTGTCTTTTTATGATGATTTTTTTAACATATATTTGCTGATTTTAATGGGTTGTTTTCTCTCAATCAGTGTCCCATTATCATTTAATTTCTCTAACTGTACACCTTCTATTTTTGAAACGTTAATTTTTAATACAGTAGGTATTTTTCATTTTAATTAAGTTACAATATAAAGCTAATTAATTTTAAAATTAGTTACAATTAAATTTCAAATTTAATTATCTTTTATATTAATGATTTTTTATATTATATGAATATCAATTAATTTTCAAATTAAGTTTTTTTCAAATTAATTATTAATAAATTTTATTATGGATTTATTAACCACTCTTTTTGACTAATATTATACATGTTCAACAAATTTAATTGGTGGTAAAATTTATTTTCTTCATGAGCATTGAATAGGTAATTAGTTATCGTATACTTTTTTTTTTTTTTTGTATATATAATGGTTGCACTGAAGTTAGAACTTATAACTTTATGCATACTATTTCAAATCCCTAACCTCTAGGCTGACCCTTTATTAAGGTAATTAGGAACATTTTGATAGTTCGTAAGCAAATTTTATTTATTTATTTTTTATTGTACTTTTCTTTTTTGAAAAATTATAATTTACTTTGTACTGTTTATAACTGTGTAATTATTATATTTTAAATAAAGATGACATTATACATTTATAATTCGCTGTTAATATATCACAAAAAGTGATTTTATCTCCAAATAGAAATACGTAATTATAGTAATTAAGTTAATTACAACGAATATATATTTTGATTTAAATTAATTAAGGTAATTATGATGTATATGCTTTTTTTAAGGTAATTAAGAATATTTTGATAATTTGTAAGTAAATTTTATTTATTATTGTACTTTCCTTTTTAAAAAATTGTAATTATTATAATTTATTTTGTACGTTTATACTATGTAATTATATTTTAAATAAAGATTTTAGTATAACACGAATAGGAATTTTGTCTCTAAATAGAAATTTAGAACTTTATTTTTAAAGAATTTAATTATTATAAATAATTAGTATTAGTATAATAGACTCAACCATGCCAACAACGTTCTCCTATACGTCATGTCTTTCAAATGCACATGATAATTTTGAAGCTTCTCATGTATGCAAATTTAATTTGACTCAATTGCGCAAGATTCAATTTCGATTTAGTTGCATAGGTTAACATTCTCCTATATGGTGGCAAGGGTGGTGATGGCAGTAGTAACAACAATATTGGTAGTCTCATAGAAGTGTTTTTAATATGTTTTAATCTCAATGTTTTATTATTTTTAATCTTGATTAAGAGTTGTCATTAATTGTTCTCATGTTTTCACATAAACAAGTATTTGCACAAGAGTCACTTACTATATATATATATATTAATTCACTTAATTAAAAATATATATTATTTCATATTAATTATATTTTTGTATGAAATAATATATAAAAAAATGTAACATAATCAAAATTTTTGAATCAAATCAAGCTAACAAGTTGAACCAAATTGTTTCATAAGCTTGAATCAAATCGAGTCGAGCTAAAGAAAAGAATTCATATCAAACTCAAGTCAAGTTACTAGCTGGACAATTCTTATTGAGTCGAGTCAAGTTGGACTCAGCTTGACTTGACTCGACACAGCTCATTTCTAGCCTTATTCGGGAATATTGGGGTTAAATTGTATTTTAACTCATTTTTAAATGTTTTGTTCAACTTTTAAAACAAAATAAGTAATGTTTATTTCAAAAATGAAGTTATAAAAACAAATCTGTCAACTTTTCTTGTTTCTCTCGAAAGACGTACATATGACATATTACTTTTGATGTTGCCCCATGCTTGGTTGCCATTATTGGCTATCTAAACCCCAATCAACCACCATTGTCACTTATGTCATCATTATTATCGCAATTGACATTATAATTGCTATTACATACTATCCTTAATCATTATTGTTGTTGTAGTTGTTTTTATATCATAACCACTTTCATTGTCGCGACCACTATAACTAGCTCTCCACACCTCATTTTAGTCATATTGTTGTCACAATAATTAGAATCAACATCATTATTGCCACCATCGAGTTAGAATAAGGAATGTTATATATTCAAATGTTGGTATCAACATTTGAAAATTAAAAATATTATAATCATTATAAAACTAAAAATAATTTTAATTTTTATAAATTTCAAAACTTAAAACTAACTAATACTCCAAATAAGTGTTACGGGTTCAACTTTTAAAAAAATTATTTTGGCCCTTTTGTGTTTAGTTGGACTATTAGCTGATTAATATAATTTAAAATGTAGAAAAGTTATAAAAAAAATATTTTGTCAGCTAAAAAGATTTAAATAATAAGTAATATGGGTCGAGCATACATATCTGATTTTAAATATCTTTATAATTTTTAAATGAGAAGTGAAACGAAGAGTCAAAGAGGAAAGAAATAAGAAAAAAGAAATAGAAATAGACTAGAAAAATTTTGTTAATTAAATAGATAAAAATAAGAAAAAAAGACAAAAAAAATTCTCTTTATTTGTTTAAATGAATAAAAGAGAGTAAAATGAAATCGACTAATTATATAAAAACTCTGTCAAAAAATCAAAATTAAATTCAATCTGTAAACTTGTGAACTTTTTATGGTATTATTTTTTAAACATAAATTTATGTATAACTTTTAATAAAATTTCTATTTAAATTTTCAAAATAAATAAAAAGAGAAGACGGAATGGGTGAAGATGGGGTGAGTTGTTTAGTATTTTATATTATTCTTCTAGCTCTATTTTTTTTTTCCCCTAAAACCACTCTAAACAAACAATGTTTTTTTAGGTGCAAAACAAGGAGCAAAGCCCCACTCTAAGCATATAATGTGTTGATATATCTAGTGTGACCTCTTAATTTTAACTTGTAATAATAACATTATAAATAAACTGTACTATTTATTTTTAAAATGGTTTGAATCTCAAATGTGTCTACATTTAGTATTTAGTATTTAATTGTGTCTCAAATAAAATTACTTTCAGAAAAAAATACAGATAGGAAACAAATAAAAAATTTATTTAAAAAATGATACTCATATCGTGTCATATTTTAATTCATTCAAATGCAATTAAATCTTTTAGTGCCGATGAATATCTTTGAACATTTTTATCTCTTTGTAACTTTTGATGTCACCAATAATTAGTTTTAAATATTGTATTATCAATTTTATGAGTTTTAAAATAAAATAATATTTTAAAACACCACTATTATCAATTTTGAAAATTTTTATTTTATTTTATAAAATTTTAAGCTAAAAATGTGGTTCAAAATCAATGATTAATAATGTGGAGAGTCGCGGAAAAAAACGAATCATAATAAGCTTGTTCATAATTCACGTTAAAATAAATTTAAACAAAATACATATTAATTTTCTAAAAAAATAATTAAAATAGAAAATATAAATTAAGCACCAATAAAAAGAGAGAGAGAGAAAACTATAATTTACCCAACATATTTAATTTTGCGAAATCTTCCGAGCAAGTGTGCGGCCAACTTTTGAAATATCTCACGTTATCACATGACCTGTCCAGATTCGGCTGGTCCCACCCGAAAAAGAGTAATATTTTAAAACTCAGATTCGGTCAGAGCACTTGCTCGATGATGAAACTATAGGGTTATTAATTGATCCGTATCACTTGGTTTCAATTAAAAAAATTTAAAAATATTTGTGGTATATAAATTTCATATTTATAAAATTTATTAAATTAAATTTTAACAGTAATGTGTAACTCAAAAATAAATAAAAAATCAACAATGGTATTTAAGATGAGGGTGAAGGAAGGAAAGACGGAAAGTACGTATTCAGGTCAAATAAATAAGAGTAAATGAATGAAAGTTACGCATTCAGGTCAACACAAAAACCATTTATGTCATATACATATGTACATTCAAATTTACAATTTTGATGATTATATTATTTCATATATGAATATTTATTTTTTATAATTAAATTCATAGTAAATAAATATTTTAAATATGTAAATTATATTATAAGTTAAATTTTCTATTTTTTAATAGTTATAGTTAAAACGACTTTATGTTACACTTAAAAAAAAAACAAATTTCTTTTAAATTGGTCTGAGTCACATGCCGGTTCATCGGTTTAACCAACTGATTCACCGATTTAATTGTAAAATTTGCCAAGTCAAACCAATTCATACCAAATCAATGATATGTCTAATTCAATTACTAGCTTAGATCAATTGCACTGCCAATTTCTGATCCAACCATCCGATCGACTGGTTTGAGCCGATTTTTAAAACACGTTGATAAACCCACTCCGCACGCTAATCAGTAATCACAAACTAGGATTCTTGTCCTCCAATAGAATCCCACCACGTCATCCAAACGCGGCTCAACTTTCTGGTCCTCACGTGAGGGTGTCGCAGGCGATCCCGCCACGGTGCCAGGCTGTCGCGGGTTAGAATCCAACGCGAAGGGAGATATTCGTTGATGCCGTCGAAGCGAACGGTGAAGATTTCCTCTCGCGCGCTTTCTAAACTCGCAGCAACGCGCCCTCTTCCCTATCCCTTTCCATTGCTCGACGTGGAGAAGGGTAGGGTGCGGTGCGGTGAAGGCGCTGCGTTCGTACGGTGCTTCCTCTTCGGTTAGGGAAACACGCGTTTTGATTCGGATTTGGATCTCACCGCATTGCCTTCTGCTACTGCTAAGGTTTGTTTTTTCCGATTCGCGCACAATTTCTAGATCTGGATTTGGCTTCGTTTCAGCATTGTGAATACGTGGTTTCGCCGTTGTCGTGTGCCGAGTTTCTTTGCTAAATGCGAATTTCAAGTGTATACTTTTTGTTTATGATGATTTTAGAGGTTTCGCCACTTCAGTTTGTTGCTCAATTGGATCCGTACGATCGTTGATACGTGTTAAGTAGTGGCATTGTTGATCTGTTTGCTAACTTGAGTTCAGATTTCGCGCAAACGCATCAATTTTGAGGATTTGGTTCCTTACAGCTGTCCGTATTCCGAGAAATGATGATTGCTGAGTAAAAGAAAAATGTTTATTTATTTTTTAATTTTATTTTTGAAACTAAGTTTTTTTTTTTTTAAATGTTTTATATTTTTAGTTCATAGGTTTTATAAATTTTGGGGGTGAAATTATTGCTTGCTTTTTCTTTGACGTTGATGCTAAGGAGTTTGGCTTGTTTTTAGTTGGATGAAAACGACGCTGGTCGTTTCTGGTGGCTATAAGGGTGTTATAGGGGTTCGTTTCCTTTTATAAAATGCGGTGCGCCTTATCATTGTTTAGCAAGTTTGCAGCGTGCAACAGTGCTTAGAAAAACCACCACGTAAGCTTTGGTCTGAAGCAATGATAACTGGAACCTTTTTGGTTTGCAATGTGGCACTGTAAGTCTATAACCAAAAAAGAATATTAAAAATGAATTGTTTTCTTATTCTTTTTGACAACTCGACTTCCTAGCTTTTTCCTTACAAGAAAGGTTAAAATCAATGCCATCGTCAGGATGGCAAAATAAACCAATATTTGTGACAGTTTCCTAACCCATGTGACATGTAGTGAGTGATGCATATTATGCTTTTATAACATTGTTGTTTTATCATTGAACTTACTTCCTCTTAAGTGTCACATTTTTTTTTTTGTCTTTGAATTCAGTCCCAAGATGGTTGTGCAGAACTTTGTAGTTGATTTGAATAAGGCCCTTGTTTTCCAGGTAAAGGCAAAACCCCTTGAGATCTTTTCAAACATGTTCTCTATGCTCTGTCTTCCAGTAGTTTTCAATTTCATATAGGTATCGTTTCTGTTTATGTATGAACTTAGGTTGAGATAACAAGTGGGTAGTTTGTACTTTGTATACCAAGTAATCTCTTATCGAGTGTGACTGAATTCTCAATGTTTTAAAGGTTGGGCATCTTGGAGAAGCTTATGAAGAGTGGGTTCACCAGCCCATTGTTAGCAAGGAAGGCCCTCGTTTCTTTGAAAATGATTTTCTGGAGGTATGTCCTTTAACTACTGATAAAACTACAATAACCAAGCCTCGCCTCACCAAGAGAGGTTGGCTAGATGGACTAATTGATGCCATTGGCTTAATCGAAAACCAAGCTTTTAGTAAAATCATTTAGAGCAAGATTTTTTTTTAGTGATTTCTCCTAGCTCCTCTGCCCTTTTAATTTGACCATCTTCCACTTAAACTTCTTTTCTCATGAATCTTCTTTTGGTTTTCTTCTCACACGATTAAAATTTATTAGACAAGTTTAAGCCATCTTGTCCTGAATAGTTGCTAATCCTAGTTTCTCTGTTACTATTCACTCTTAATCTTGTTTTCCCTTTCTTATATTTCTACTTTTCAGCTCACTCATTGACCACAGCATTCCATCACCACTAGAGTTATGTTTTGCTCTTGTTGACACTTCTTTACTTTGTGCAACATCTACTAGGATAGAACATTGCTGGTTTTATAGCTTTCTGATGTTGATAAGCATGTTTCAACAAATTTTAAGATTATGATCCTATGTTCAATTCTGTTAACGTTGACCATGTTACACACAGATGAAGATTTAAATTTTAAGTTCTGATAATACATTGAAAAAGTTTCTTTTGTTCTTGACTTGTTACTACTTGGAACAGTTCCTGACACGCACAGTTTGGTGGGCAATACCAGTCATTTGGCTGCCTGTTGTATGTTGGTTTATATATAACTCTATACAAATGGGCCTCAGTTGTCCTCATGTAGCTCTATTGGTGGTTCTTGGCATTTTCATTTGGACATTGCTTGAATACACATTGCACCGTTTTCTTTTCCACATTAAAACAAAGACCTACTGGTTAGATCTCTTTCTTTCCCTTCCTTTCCTTAGTGTGGAGCCATATGTTAATTTTTGCTTGTAATTGTGTTTAATTATATCTACTTTGATTAACTTCTTATTGGTTTGAATAACACTGAAGTTTATTTCCTATTTTTGGGGGGGAATGAATGTTGCTTTAGGGGAAATACCATGCATTATCTTCTCCATGGCTGCCACCATAAGCACCCAATGGATGGCTTGAGACTTGTTTTCCCTCCTGCTGCAACAGCTATACTATTGATGCCGGTATCTGTTTTCTGTCATACTATATACTGCATTTTCCGATACTCTATTGGCTGAGAAGAGAATTGTAGGATTTAAATTTTCATTGAAGTTTTTACCATGTGTGCTTCCTATAATTGGAAAGACCAAAAGAGTAACTTTATTCTTTTATTCTTTTTCTGTCTACTATCTAAATAGAATTTTGGCCTAATTAAATTTTGGTCCTTATAGTGTTACATCCATTTATGATTACTTTTTCGATTTGTTTACTTTTGACTCCCTCAGGTTACCATTACATAAAATAATGTTCTTATTACAAGGGAACATATTTAGTGAGAGTGTGAGATATGAGAGGAGTTAATTTGACCATACAACCATACATTTATGGTCAAGATTGTTTTAATTGTTTTTAATCTTAGTTGTCCATTTGAATTATATGGTTGAAATTTGCTCCGCTCACGCTTCCATCTCACCTGACATGCTTTCCTTATAACAAATATTCATCCAAATTACTCTTTGAAATAGTGAAGTGTGTCACATTGAAATTTTCTTGTATCAACAGGTCAAATGGCTATTGATGCTTTAGTTTTAGACGAGCATATATATATATATGTGTGTGTGTGTGTGTATTGTGACACTACATGTCTATATGTCAATATGTCACTGTTTAATATAATAATTTGGATGGAAAATCACCACTAGGACAGCACTGGATGTTTGAATTGAAACTGTTTTAGATACAAGTGTGAAGTACAAGAGTAGTAGATAGAATTATATCTAGTTTTATGTTTGAAGAGATCTTTAATAGTTCTGCCATGTTTATTCGCTCATCTTGTGATAGTAGTTTTAGAAAATCTTAGAGAAATTGTTTCTGGATTGGCTTTGCTGAAGTCACATCAGTGGCTCCAGCCAAATATACCACAATTTGTAGCTTTCTTTTGAAAATGACCGGAAAGCTTTGACAAATAAGAAAATTATTTGATTAGTATGCAACACAGATGTGTCAATGTTGGTAAGATTTAGAGATAATTTCTGCACGAGTTTTAAGGTTCCGTGAAGTGATGTTAGTGTTTTTGTCTGCTTTGTCCAGTTTTGGAACTTGGTGAAGCTCATGTCGACCCCTTCAGCTGCTCCTGCTTTGTTTGGAGGCGGTTTATTGGGTTATGTAATTTATGATTGCACCCATTATTACTTGCACCATGGTCAGCCAAAGACTGAAGTGCCCCGAAATCTCAAGGTAAAAACACTTCTCTTCGTAGATGACGATTAAACTACCATGCATTGCTTCGATATATGTTGCTAAATAAAATCATCTTGTTCTAGTATAAATCACTGAAAAAGAACATAGTAGTTTGTTTCTCCAGACGTTAGAAATTGAAGGGCATTAAGCCGAGAGTGAGATACGGTGAATGTGTTTGTCAAGGGATTTCAATCCTTCTTTTCTTAGGAGAAAAGGAAGACCAGATTTAATTGCTAGGAACGCATTTACTAATACACGCTATCCAACACATTCTTGAAATTCATGACTCATTAAATAGGGAGTAGGGCCTAGTGGGACCCACATCATTTAATTTGTCACACATTAATTTTACTCAATAATAAAGAGAGTAGGGCCTAGTGGGATCCACATTATTTAATTTGTCGCACATTAATTTTACTCAATAATAAAGAATATTGCAACTTGCTAGCATTTCTCCCGCCAAATATTCATTTTCTCCGATCCTTTTTATGTTGCACCTTTTCTGTGACTGTATCATATAGTAGCAATTATGTCCATCTTGTTAAGCATGCAAGTTAAATCATCTTTCTCCTATTTTTCTGCAGAAGTACCACTTGAATCATCACTTTCGGATCCAGGATAAAGGCTTTGGGATCACTTCATCACTATGGGATAAAGTTTTTGGAACTCTTCCTCCATCAAAAATGGATGCCAAAAGTATGTAAATTACTGTCAAGGGTAGCATATGTTCGTTGGTTAAAATAAATAGTAAATTCGGGAATTCCTGCTTTTATTTATCTAATTTATTTGAAACATCCCCCCCCCCCGCCCCCCCCACAAAACAAAACAAAAATCATTGATGGTTTTTTGGGGTGTTAGCGTGCCATCGTTTGTCAATTTTGTGGTGCCAAAGTTCTACAATTAAACATTCTGTAAAAATTGATTTCTTGTATCAGATTGATTTATGATGGAAAGCTCACCTTGTGCATATTCCTTTCTGCTGTAACTTCAGTACTTCACTCCTCTAATATCGTTATTGCGATGGTTTGGTATGAGTTAACTTTTACTGTCAAAGAAATCACGAGTTTTTACACAATAATGCTTTCGGAACTGCACACAATCACACAGTTTTGTTTCATCTAAATTTAGGGAATCAAGGCTTAAGCGGTGGACCATTGGTATTGTTTTCAAGAGCTTATTGTAAATTTTTATACTGTTGAATTAAATTAAAGTATATGAACTTTTAAAGTACTCATTACAAATATTAATAAATTTATTATATATGATAATTTATGATTAGATGATATTGTAAAGAATTTTTATTGCGAGTACAATCTAATTAATTTTTTGATTTAAATTCATTACATTTTTATTAACTTTTTAGTCTGTACTCAATTAAAATGAGGCAGACACAATTAGATCGATGTTATTTGGTAAGAATATTTTTTGGTTGAGCGTTATCGGTTATTTTAAATAAATAAGGCGGGGGATAAATATATGAATGGAGTGAAAAAAATAAAGAAAGCTATTTTTGTGTTAAATATTAATAAGAGAAATTTAATGCATTTATGGGTATTTTATGAATATTTTTCAGCATTTTTCATAAAAATATAATGAAAAATTGAAATGAATCAAAATATTCGGCCAAAATAACTTTAGAATTATAAAAAATAAATGGTGGCGAAAAAATTGAGAATATATAAAAAAGTTTAACATTAGGTGAAAGTTTAAAAGATAATTAATAATTTAAACATTTTTAAAAAATAAAAATAAATGTTAAATAACAATGAGGTGTATATTTAGAATCATTTACTTTTGGAAAAATAATCAATTACTTTTTCAAAATATCTTTACAAAACTAATAAAATAAATGATTTTTTTTTAAAATAACACGAAAAATAGAAAGATAATTAAAGTTGTCATTTGAAATCTTGACATCAAAGAATTGTTTTCAAAATAAAAAATTCACATAAAAAGGAAGCTTGGAAAATAATTAATAATTTAAATTTTTTAAAATTTTAAAAATAAATATTAAATAGCAATGAATGTATGTTTGAAATCATTTACTTTTGGAAAAATAATCAATTGTTTTTTAAAATTTTCATTATAAAACTAATACACAATGATTATTTTTTAAAATAAAATTCAAAAATAATTAAATTTGAGATTTGAAATCTTAAAATAAAATAATTTTTTAAATAAAAATTAAAAAAGAAATTTTAAAGATAATTAATAATTTAAAAAAATTAAAAAAATATATTGAACAAAAATGAAGTGTATAATTCAAATCATTTAATTTTGGAAAAATAATTAACTTTTTTTTAAAATATCTTTATAAAAATAATAAAATAAATTATTATTATTTTAAAATAAAAATGATAAATAAAAAGATAATAAAGTTGAGATTTGACATCTAAAAATAAAAAGGAAATTTGAATAAAAATTTAACATAAAAAGAAAGTTTAAAAAGTAATTAATAACTTAAATATTCTATAATATTAAAAAGTCTTAAATAATAATGAAGTGTATATTTGAAATAATTTACATTGGAAAAATTAATCAACTATTTATTTTTAAATTTGTTTACAAATCTAATAAAATAAATGATTTTTTTTTTAAAATAAAAGTGCAAAATAGAAAGATGATTAAAGTTGACATTTGAAATCTTAACATGATTTTTTAAGACAAAAAGCTTAACATTGAAAGATGTTTGAAAACAATTAATAATTTAAATATTTTAAAAAAATTAAAATTAAAATAAAAATGAATTGTATATTTGGCCTCATTTACTTTTTCAATTTTTTTAAAATATATTTACAAAACTAATAAAATAAATGATTATTTTTTAAATAAAAATAATAAATAGAAAGATAATTCAGGTTGAGATTTGAAATCTTAACATAAAATATTTTACAGAAAAACTGACATAATAATCAAATTATAAAATAATTTATAATGTAAATATTCTAAAAATATAAAAATATATGTTAAGTAATAATGAGGTGTATATTTGAAGTCATTTACTTATGGAAAAAAAAACAACTGTATTTTAAAAGTTGATTTACAAAACTAATAAAAGAAATGATTATTTTTTTCAAAATAAAAATGCAAAATAGAAAGATAATTAAAGTTGAAATTTTAAATAAAAACATAATTTTTTTTACATAAAAATATAAAATTGAAAGAAAGTTTAAAATTTAATCAATAATTTAAATATTATTGAAAAAATATAAATAAATGTTAAATAACAATAAGTGTATATTTAGAATCATTTACTTTGGAAAAAATAATCAATTCTTTTCAACAATTTCTTTACAAAACTCATAAAATAAATGATTATTTTTTTTCAAAATAATAATGTAAAATAGTAAGATAATTAAAGTTGAGATTTGAAATCTTAACATAAAAAGAACTTTTAAAAAAAATTTAATTAAAATAAAGTTTAAAAATAATTAATAATTTTATTATTTTTATAAATATAAAAATAAATATTAAATAAGAATGAAATTTAAGTTTGGAATCAACTACTTTTGGAAAAATTATCAATTGTGTTTTTTTTTTTAAATTCCGTAACAAAATTATAAAAAATAATTATTTTTCAAATTAAGTTAAACTAATACACATTAAGTCATATCTCAAAACGAGAAAAAATCCATTAAGAAATGTCATCCCATTTGAAAAACAGCATTCAGACGTATTAAAAATTAAAAAATCAATTTTTTAATACAAATATTAATTATAAGTATATGATTAGACAACAATTAAATAAAAATTGTAACATCCCAACAAAATTGGATATCTTAATAGTTAAATATTGTTTTATGTGCAATGGCCTTTAACCCGTAAGGTAAAATGAGAAAGGGGTACTTAGGCCCACTAATGGGCTGTTTTTCTTGGCCCAAGACACAAAAGACACACTCTTCACCTAGAGAGGAACCCAAGGAGAAAGAAAAGATGGAGAAAGGAAGCAAGGAGAGAAAGAGGAGCGAAGAAGGAAGGATAAGGAAGAGGAGCACCCAACCAATTGTTCACCTCATCACTGAGTGCATCCCCTTTGTCTTTCCTAATCCCCTATTCTTGCTTCATGTTGTCCTTCATTGTTCCTTTTATTGTATGTTGATGGGCATTGTCTATGGTTAGGGTTTTGTGGGGATTATGTGATACTTGAGTAATTGATGGGTCCAAAGGGGTAGTTTAATGCTTAGGACCTTAACGAATGGGATTTTGATTACATATGTGTGATTAAAGTGGTTTGGGGGCCATGAGAGGCCCTTTTGGTTCACAGATATGCAACTTCGCGATTTTCTATTCGTCATAACTATGTTAAGTGCAACCCTGTTTGTGTTAAGTGTGAGACCTCTAAAGACTTATGACTAATGACTAATGACTAATGCCTTGTGTAGTGGCGTTAAGCGCCATCTAAGCACATTAAGCGCTGGGCTAATCGTGTTACGTGCAAGACCCTTAGGACTAAATGTGTTCTTAAATGACTTATTCTTGTTATGTATCCCCATTTTTCTTATTTATGAATGAATGATGATGATTGATGTCTAGGTACAAAAGTATAAGAGTTTCCTTTGGTAAGGGAAAGGTAATAACCCCTTTTAGTCACTAAGGGATAACAAAAGGTAATGTTAAAAAGAAAATAAAGTATGCATAACACTTACTTTTATGCCCTCTTTGGCAAGGAAGAGGTTTTCATCTCCTTTGGTTCTGGTAAGAGAACATCCTTTGGTAAGGGAAATATGTATGGCAAAGAATAAGAGGGACACCTCTTAAAGATTATGAGCTCAAATCTGCCATACAAGACAAAAAAGAGAACAAACATATGTAATGCATGCTAGATTTTATACTATGTTTATATGATTTATGTTATTATGCCTTATGAATAAGAAGTCATGATTTATGTGTTTTACATGATTTTCATGCTGCATGTTAGTGTTGTGTTTGTAGGGCACTCACTGAGACTTTGTCTCACTAGTTTAAGTTTAAATATTTCAGACTAAATAGGTTATGAAACAACAAGACAGAGAGAAAGTATTGTCATGATTTTATATGTTGATAGACTTTTACATTTAGTATTTGATTTATGTTTTGTAAGAGTCTATTTAAGGAGGCTTAGTTCCTTTAAGGATTCATGTTGCCTTGTTATCTTGGAAAGATTTATATAGTATCTTAAGTACTTTAGATATTAAGAAATGTTACCTTATTTGAGGTTTTTATGAAATGATGGTGTTTTTGCTAAGATTTAATTTATAGTTATAGTAATGCTCGTTAGGGTATTACAAAAATAATCTTAACAATTTGTGTATTCTTATAATTATGATCAACGTTTTAGTGTTTCCATCCCACTCACTTTGGGACTCTACTCTTGCACCTTTGTCACAAACAGGATCACGACGGGGCATCAAAAAGAAAGATAAAAAATAGAGAGTTGCCACTGTAGTTTATTAAAGAAAAATATATGAAAAAACCTAATAAAAAGGTCTCGAACCTATATATGAATTCGGGAGTTGATTACGCGTAAAGAAAGTATTAGCACCCTGCGACGTCCGTCATAAGATGATTACTCTTTAACCTAATGTGTAAAATAAAATTGTCATTCCATCTTACTTATTAAGTCATTAACAACAAATTATTTATTTACATTAAAAAAGCTTTATTCTTTTTATTACTATTACTTTTTTTTTTATCATATTTTAATCATTTATTGAATTTTGGGAAGGAGAATATTTTTGAAATTATTTTGTAGCCTAACAAGGTGTTATCCTTGCTCCTACGAATCTTCGAGAGCAATGGAAAATCAAGGTTACATAGTTCTTTTGGTCGAAAAGCATTTTGTGGATTGGTATTTTTTATTTTTTATTTTAATTATTAAATTCGACATTGCTAAGTTATCACAACTTAGATGTGTTGAATTTATCGAATGACCAAACAAGAAGTACTTCCAAAGTGACCATATTTAAATTTTATGATTATTTATTTATTTTGAAAAAAAGAATGTTTTAATTTTAATTTGGAAACTAAATTCTCAACTAATTTATATGTTGACTAAAAAAGTAAAAGAAATGCTAATTTTATTTTTATGCAAGTTTTGGGAGTTAATTGCATTATTGGTCCTAATAGGATGAAAAGGAACAAATTAATGCTAACTTTTTATTTTTGCAACAATTTTGTTTAGAAATTAATTTTAGTTAGCCTTTTGATTTAACTCTATGGAATTATCTAATGGTGTTTTAAATTTTATAATTGCAAAAAGTTTCATCAAGATTTATTTCAATTTTTTTAAAATTTAATATTAAACATAAAAAAATATATAGGCAACATAAGTAATTAACTCTAGGAATCATTTAGCAATTAAAAAATAACAAGATCTTAAACAATAAATCATATTATGAATTGCATGTTATCTATAAGTTAATACAATTACAAGTACATATGTTTATTATTTATTAGTCTATTCAAGAAAAGTATCGGTATCCTTTGAAATTTGAATGCATCGTAGAATTTGCCAAATTTTGAACTAGTAGTGGCCTACACTGGGAATATGTGAAATGCACCTTCATCGAAGACAAATGAAATAGTATTAGGAGTGTCTAATTAAGAGTGAGATATCACTCTTTAAGTTGTATATTTTAATTTATAATATAGGAATAATAAAATCTTATTTTTTTAAAAATTTCTTAACAAAATAAAAAAATGATTATTTGTTTAAAATAAGTTAAATTAAACATGCATATTATATCACTTGTCATAAGGGGAAAAATATATTACAAAATGCCATTTCATTTAAAAGTCTTAGTATGTGGACTGTATATGATAAATATTTATTTTTATATAATTAAAATTCATAATAAATAAATATCTTTGAATGTATAAATTATATTTTAAAATTATAATGAACAATTTAAATTATGTTATAAAGTTAGTTTTAATTATTCACAACTTTTTTTAAAAAAGTCATTAAATTTTATTTATTATTTACTACTTAATAAAAAAATAACCCTGATTTGCCACGTGTTAATATTTCATCAAATTTGGTTTGCCACGTGTCAATTGTTCCTGTAAGCAACTTCACACGCATAGACCTCTGCCTCCCACTCTTGGACCCCCACTCTCACTCACGTCACGGCAATCACACTCTGCCCCTCACACGCTAGTCTCACATACTTTCTCTCACCTACAACAGCACACACAAAAATAATTCTCTCTCCATTTTCACCAATACCCACGGCACAAATCATTATATCCTTCCACTTGCATCAACGATCAGAACACACACCTTCTCAACGTCTATTCACTCAAAGGTGGGGCACACACACGTTCACTCTTGCTTACACTCATTGTTTGACGTCATTTTTGAGAATATAAAGATAAAAATACTTATTTTCATGTTTATTAAAAAATTATAAAAAGAGATTTGTAGGTATTTTTATTCTTAGGAAAACTACATTCTTATATTTTAGGTAGTTTTTATTCTCATGATAAAAGAGTAAGAAAGTGATATGTCTATAAAAATAAATGGAGTTATTTTTATATTACACTTGTAACTTTTATTTTTTATTTATTTTTATTTAAATTATTTTAAATTTTGAAAAATATTTTAAAAAATACTAAAATAGTAAAATGTAACCAAAAAACTTTTTAAATATATCAAAAAATAACATTCTTAATTATAATATTCATAAAAATATCATTCCTAAAAATATAAAATAATATCTTGAAACAAACGTGCTTTCATGTATCAACCTCACTCAATGTCACGGTTTTTTTTTTTCTCTCAAATAACAGAATCGTACAGGTTGATACACGCTCTCTCGGATCAGATTCACACTCACTTTCCTTTATAAAAATCATCCCTACACACACAAGGCACAGTGCACTCTTACACCTAAAAACCCTCACCGCACTGCACAGCACTGAATCACTTTTTTCTCTTTCTCAACGGTTACAGGAGCACTCACTCTCATTTTTTGGACCATCACAGCATATTCACCCTCTAATTGCACACATTCAGATTTTTTCTTCTATATAATCACTCGCTCACTCACTCATAAAATGGGGGAATCAATTCATTCATAGGGAGCTCTTCCTTATCTTCATTTTTTTTTTTTATCTCTCGGACCCTCTTCCACCTTTTCACACAACCCATAGCCAGACACTCATTCTCTCTCCCACACTTCATTTTCACGCATAAGCATTAGAACACTATCTGTACACACTGCACCATCATCAATCACTGTGTGTTGCTCCAAATCAGACACACTACTAGTGCTCATCTGCTACAGCTGGCAGCATTCGCACAACCTCAGAACCAGGTCCCATCACCAGGTTCCAGCCAACGCACCTAAGCAGTGTGCTCCATTTTCCGATGCATTTCGCCTGAAGCAGGTTGGGATCATTTTCTGTCTGTGTTCATCCTTGGGTTAGATCATGATGGTTTTAAATTGTGGTTTGCAACTGTAATTACATTTGCAACGTAAAATTTTTTTGATTCACTGTAATTGCATCACGACTGCAATTATGGTTGTATCAGCAGGATTTTCCTGTAATTTCTTTCAATGTCAACAATTGTGACAAAACCGCAACCACAACTACAATTTAAAACTATACTTATCTGTTCGTGACAACTGGCGTCCTTCTTTCCTTGCCTTTAGATTACTTTGGATTCAATCTGTTCGCTATGGTTTGCATCATGTCAGGTCTTCATTTTATTTTATAGGTTTTTGGCTATGTACAGCTAGTGCTGGTGAGGTGTGCGCTATATTATGAGAGAGAGCCTTTGTGTGCAGCGTTGCTGTGAGTGAGGTTTCTTTTATGATGAGAAATGAGAAAGGAGATGCTTTACTTAGTCAGTGTGAGCAAGCTATATTATGCTTTGCTTGGATGATGAATGGAATAAAGAAGAAAGAAATAAAAGAAAATAAAATAAGATTGATAGAAATAGAGTATAAGTAGAATAAAAAATATATGTTGTTTGGATGGATAGAAAAATGAATGGAAGAAGTGAGAGAATTTTTTTTTGTTTGTTTGAATGAATAAAAAGAGAATGAAAAGAAATAAATGAATTATATAAAAAATATTTTTGTAATAATTAAAAAAATGAAAATTTTTAATATAATATTTTTTTCTTAATTTAAAATTATTTATTATTTATTATTATTTTAATTCATATTTTTTTAAAAAATTAAATAAAAAAATAAAAAATGAGAGAAATCATTTTTATCCTATTTCATTTTTAAAGTGGATAGAAATATTTTTTCATAAGTCCCATAAAAATAACTTTTTTCTTATTTCTTTTCTCAAACAAATAGTGCAAATATATATTTTTTTTTTCTATCTTTCTCTTTTTTATTTCTTTTCACGCTATTCAACTAAAACAAACACAATTAGAAAAAGTGATGATATTTTGAAATCTAGAAATTATAAACACCCTATCAATATCTTTTATTTTTTTTAATCTATATCTTCTTATCTCATTACATCACTAATCATATCAATCATTTATTTCACATTTCTTCGCTCAAGAGTGTCCAACAACCATTTTCCTGTTAGAAAACGTGGGTGAGAGTGATGTCAGAGTATGCGGGAAATCTAGTGAGGACAAAAGATTAGTGGGTTTTTTTTGTGATGTGCGTCGGCTGAGAAAAAAAAAGTAGTGCGCTGCTTTACACAATTCATCGTTCTTTTTATCTTATTTCATTTTTATTGTCCTTTTTTATACTTTACAAATAAATTAATAAACAAAAAGAGAGCGCTTGTTAATGTAGAATTTAAATGAGAATTGTCTTTCCTTTTTAACCACACTATTACAAAAAGCACATTCTACAATAGGAATTTAACTCGTTTTTTTAGGTTTGATCTAAACAAAAATGTGGTGGCATTCTTGTAAATAAGTAAAAAATTATTTAAATCGGTTGCATGAAAATTGATTTAAAAAATAACTTTTTCAATCGGTTATAAGTATCTAAAAAGTTATTTTTTAAATCGAATCTCATGCAATTGATTTGAAAAAGCTTTTAAAATCCCACATTCGCGTCATTCTTTTCCTATTCTTGTTTCCCTACACCTCCACGTCTTTGCCATTCTTCCCTCTAACATTTTGCAGGTTCATCTCCACCCCCACCTTATCTTTACTCTAAATTTTGACTGATATTGCTTATGCCATTGTAGGTAAACGGGAGCTTCTCCTACTGGATCCGCTCAGGGACTGACAAATCGACATGGGAGAAAAAAGAGAGCTTATCGTAGATGTCTTTCTCGACGGGGTCAAAGAGGAGGGCCCAAGCGTTGGCGACGAGCTTGAAGGCATGGTTAGCGAAGTGGAAGTAGGACTTGTCAGGGTGGAGGAGGAGGGCAAGGTAGTGATATTGCTTCTTGATGAGGTCTAGGTCATTGGAGCGGCAATCGACTTGGAGGACAACATACCAGTTGGGGTGGTTGTTGATGCACTTGTCGGTAGCGAGGAGGATGTCCATGATGGCTAGGATCTGGTCAGAGCCTTCCAAGAGCGACTTTGTCTCCAAGATCACGAACTCGCGCGAGCCCATTAGATCATGGTTATGGAGAAGCTTCTCCATGATTTTGGCGTGTGTTGCACTTTGCATTCTAGTTGGGTGAGTGAGTGAGGGACTAGAGGAGAATTGGGTAGTGGTGGCAGAAGGAGCACATTGTGAGGTCATTCACTCGCTGAGGAGGAAGTTTTTTAAATCGGTTTCCCAACAATCGAGTTAAAAAAGCTTTTTTAAATTAGTTGAAAATCTATTATAAAAACCCTTTTTATATCCCCTGTATCTAAATCGGTTCACAAACCGATTTAAAAAGTCTTTTTAACCAATTTAAAAAGTCATTTCCACAGTAGTGCCAGTATTTTGTTTTAGAAGTTGTGGTCAAACTAATTTGGGCAAATAAATTTAGCTTTTCATGAGTTTTTACTTCATTGGCAACGTGAGGTCATTTGAGAGCCCTACCTTTTTTTTAAAAAAAATTGAAATTCAACACTTTTTCAAAACCAAAGGGGAGAAATAAATAAATAATTATAAAATTTAAATATGGCCACTTTAGAAGTACTTCTTGTATGGTCATATGGTAAATTTGATACATCTGAGTTGTGACAGCTTGGTGATGTCAAGTTTAATAATAACAATTAAAAAATTAAAAAATATCAACATACAAAATGTTTTCTATCAAAAGAACTATGTAACCTTGAGTTTTTCATTGTATTGGAAGATAAGCAGGAGCAAGGGTAACACCTTGTTGGGGCTAAAAAAAATGAATATATATATATTTTTTGTAAATATTCTCCTTCTCAAAATTCAATAAATGATTAAAATAAAAATAATAAAAATAGTTTTTATAAAATAACAAAAATAATTTTTTTTGATAAATAACTTAATAAGAAAAATAAAAGACAATTTATTTTACGCATTAGGTTAAAGGGTAACCGTCTTAAGATGAACGTTGTGGGGTACTAACACATTTCTTATGCGTAACCGACTCTCAAATCCTTTTCTAGGTTTGAGATTGTATTTTGGTTTTTTCATATGTTTTTTCTTAATAAACTATGATAGAAACTTTTTGTTTTTTACATTTTTTTTCGTTGTCCCATCGTAACCCTGGTTGCAACACCTTTCATTGGAACTTGATATGAAGAATAAAAACAAAAAGACTCATTGAAAATAGAATCTTGATTAATTGAAGGGTATTTTGGAGATTGTATCATTAAATAAGGTAAAAATAGTTAAAATCGTCGTAGCATTTTACAACATGAAGTAGGCCATTTAAAGCTTAATTTGATTTGAAGTTTGCATCACATTGATATGATGGATTCATCCTTTTCACCTATCGCCCTAGCAGAGGTTGGTTTCATTGCTGAATTATTTTCATTTATATACATAAATTTAGAGTAAGGTTTGTCATTTTGTCTGATCACCATAGATAATAAATCTTCACCTGTGAGCCCAATCCTTCAACTTTGCTCATGTCCAGTGGCTGTCCAGTCACTATACAGGTTCGACCAAGCCTCATATGGGCAAAGGTTCCACTCCAAAATTTGTTTGGTTTAAAGCTTAAGTATTTTGCACATTTTTGACTGTTATATGCATCTAAAATTCCCAATAGTCCAAATAATTCATATAATATTAAATGTGCAGTAAATATATGTTCAGCCAAGCACCCAGAACTTTTGTGGACATTAACTCAAATAAATATTTTAAACCACAAAAATTAGATTAATTCATATTTAAGCAAGAACACACAGTAGCAGATACTCAGAGGTAAACTTACATTTTTCATGGTTTAAAAATGAAAAACAAAGACAGTTTGAATCTTTAGAAAGCGATTTTAATATATGTTCAAGAACTTGTCCATTTTAGACCTAAATCACAACCAAATCACCAAGCAAACACATTTATCCAACCAAAACAATGAGAACGTCATCTTAAACACAAAATATTTGGTGCAAATTAAAAGGATAAAAAGACGTAAGCATCCCTTAGCCTTGTAGATCCTCAAATATTGAAGCCTGAGAAAATGGTGAAACTTGAAGCCTTTGGGTGTGCTTTGAGAAACTAAAAACATCGCCACCAAGAGGTGGTTTTATGGAGCAAAATAAAAGAATAAAATGTTAGGAGAAGGAGAAGGACAAGTTCTTATAGGAGAGGAAGAAAGAAAAATGGTGAGAAACCTTACCTAAATAGTCTCGAAAGGAGGTGCTAAGGCAAAAACGTTTAACACCTAGAGGTCTTGAATTCTTTCGGTTGAATGGGAGAACAAAATAAAGAAGTAGAGAGGAGAGGGGGAGGATGTGCGACTGCTCTAGGGAGAAGGTGGGAGGTGAGAGTGTTTAACAATGGTCACAAAAACGACCTAATAGTAAGGTTTAATATAAGTCATAGGTTCTAACCTTAATACAATCATTGTACAAAAAAAAAAAAAAAGAGTTTAGGATTCTTAAATTTTAAGAAGGGTAAGCTTGTCATAAAGAAAATATTTTCCCTCCCTTTGGGCTCTCATATTTTCGGCTTCTTGTGTGCAACCCCTCCATCTAGTTGATTTAAATTTCTAACCAATTTGGAATAAAGAAAAACATTGACCACAAAGTGTATAAATTTGTTTAACCCTTCAGGTGAAAGAAATAGAGTAGCCTTAATATTTGTGCTAATGACTTGGGCATTGTGTTAGTGACACATGAAAGTTAATTAGATATTAAGAAATATTAATAAAGGCGAGTACTTTTGTTGCTTCAGAAAAGGTTCTTAGGAGGTGCGTATTCGATATCAAATTAAAATAATACTATTTTAATCAATAATATCAAAATTAATTCAAATTTCAAAGAGTCTTAATTATAATTAATAATACTAATTATAATTAATTTCATGAATTATTTGATTGTTTAGTCACTTCAATAGTGAAATTATATACTGTCAGCTTTACAATACAATCTAAGTTTTAGCTGAATTTCTTACTTAAACTGTCACAGACAAATTATATAATTTCAATTTATTAATTTTTTATAATTTAAATTAGAGTTCTCCCTCATAATTATCCTCAATCGTGTTTAATTAATATTATAGAAAACAGGGTGTTACATTCCAAATACACATTTCATTGATATTTTAAATTTACTTTTATTTTTAAAATATTAATATTATTAATTATTTTTTAAACTTTACTTCACTGTTAAAATTTTAAATATCAACTTTAATTTTCTATCTATCTTGCATTTTCATTTTCAAAAAAAAATATTTGACTATTTTTGTAAAGAAATTTTTTAAAAAATTGATTATTTTTCCAAAAGTAAATGAATTCAAATATACACTTCGTTATTGTTTACATTTTTTTTAATATTTAAATTATTAATTATTTCAAACGTTCTTTTATGTTAAATTTTTATTTAAAAATTTCTTCTTATGTTTAGTTTCCAATCTCAACTTTAATTATCTTTATATTTACCACTTTTATTTTTAAATTATAATAAATTGTTTTATTAGTTTTGTAAAGAAAATTTTCAAAAGCAGTTGATTATTTTTCCAAAGTAAATGATTGCAATTATACACTTAATTATTGTGTGAAATTTGTTTTTATATTTTTAAAATATTTAAATTATAATTTATTTTCTGGCTTTCTTTTATTTTAGTTTTATATAGAAATTCCTTTTAATTTAAGATTTCAAATCTCAACTTTAATTTTCTTTATATTTTTAAGTTTATTTTAAAATTAATTATTTTATGTATTAGTTTTATAAATAATTTTATAAAAAATTGATTATTTCCCCAAGTAAATGATTATGAGCATAGATTTCATTGTTATTTAACATAAATTTTTATATTTTAAAAACATTTAAATTGTTAATTATTTTTCAAACTTCCTTTTTATATATTTTTTATTTAAAAAATTATTTTATATTATGATTTGAATCAAAACTTTAATTATCTTTCCATTTTTGGTTGTTATTTTTTAAAAAATAATAATTTATTTTATTATTTTATTAAAGATATTTTTAAGAAAATTGATTATTTTTCCAAAAGTAAATGATTCCAAATATATACTTCATTATTAGTTAATATTTATATTTACTAGTATTTTAGCCTGTACAATGTATGAAATAAATATTCATTGTATATAATTAAAATTTATAACAAATAAATACTTTTGAATATATAACTTATATTATAATTAAAATTTGTAATAAGTAAATATTTTTGAACATATAAATTACATTTTAGATTTATTAGAAACAATTTGTATTGTGATATAAGGTTATTTTTAACTATTGATAATTTTTATTGATAATCCACCTTATATATTAAATGAGAACAGTTATATTGAACGAGAGTATTTTTAGCTGTTATGTTTTTAGCCATCATTTTCAACGAGGGCGTTTTTAGAATTTTTTTAACATCTTATTTCTTTCAATCTAGCACTTTCAATATCTTTAGTTCTAAATTGAATTTCAATATTTTTTAAAAGAAATTATCAATAATTAAAATTAACATATTACAATAATTGTTTATTATAAATTAAAATATAATCTATATGTTCAAAAATATTTATTTATTACAAATTTTAATTATAATATAATTTATATATTCAAAAGCATTTATTTATTATAAATTTACGTTCTATAAATAAATATTTATTTGTGCAAAACAAAGGTTAAAATAGTAGTTTTTTTAAAAAAAAAAATAAAATTTAGAATATAAATAAAAATGATATACTAACAGAGATAAAATGTTAATTTTTTTTTCAAAAACCTCTTCGTTGAAGAAAAACCTCCTAAAAATACTTTTGTTGAAGAACAACTCTTGAAATGCTCTCATCCAATATAGTTATTCTAATTTATATATAGAGAGGGTTTTGATTTTTCAAAATATTTAAATATCAATTATTTTTCAAAATCTCATCCCGAAATGTTGCACTTTTTATTTTAAAAAAATCATTTTATGTTATGATTTCAAATCTAAACTTTAATTATCATTCTATTTTTAATTTTTATGTTCAAAATAATTATTTATTTTCTTAGTTTTTTAAAGAAGTTTTTGAAAAAACTGTTGATTATTTTTCCAACAGTAAATGATTTCAACATACAATTCATTATTAATCGCTTAACATTTAGTTTTATACCTTTAGAATGCTTAAATTATTAATTACTGGTATTTTAACTTGTGCATTGCACATAATAAATATTTATTTTATATAACATAAATTTATAATAAATAAATATTTCGAAATATATAATATAAATTATATTATAATTGAAATTTGTAATAAATAAATATTTTTGAGTATATAGATTATATTTTAAATTTATAATATATAATTTATATTGTCATACAATGTCATTCTAATTATTGATAATTTATTTTTAAAAATATTGAAATTCAATTTAGAACTAAAATGTTAACAATGATAGATTAAAAGATATGAGAGGTAAAAAAATTTCTTAAAATGTTCTTGTTGAAAAATGATAGCTAAAAAGGTTCTCGTATAAGATAACTATTCTATTTCTAATTTATATATATAGAGGATTTTTAAACTTTCCTTTTTGTTAATTCTTAAAAAATTTCTTTTTTGTTTGGATTTCAAATCTCAACTTTAATTGTCTTTCTATTTATCTTTTTATTGTAAAAAATAATAATTTATTTTTTGAGAAAAAAGGCCATGCACTAATAATGTAAAATAGTTTTATACTATCATCTAATCACAAACCACCATTTATTGTAAGTTTGTTGACTTTTATAATAAATACTTTAAAAGTCATACCAACAATGAATTTTAATTGGTTGATAGTGTAAAGCTTTTTGCACTGACAATTTATGATCATTAAACTCTTATTTTTTTTGGTGTAAAATGGTGACATTAAGTTTAGAATCTAAGACTTCATGTATACCACTCAAACCTGCACCACTAGGCTAGTCCTAGTGGGTTAAAATAGTAATTTATTTTATTAGTTTCATAAATATTTTTTTGTAAAAAAATTTGATTTTATTCCCAAAATTAAATGATTTTAAATATACACATTTTTATTATTTAATATTTATTTTTATATTTTTAAAATATTAGATCAATTATAATTATTTTTTAAGCTTCTTTTTATGTTAATTTTTTATTTATAATTTCTTTTTATGTTAAGATGTCAAATATCAACTTTAATTACATTTCTATTTCGAAAAAATAATGAAATTTTTAAAAAATAATTGATTATTTTTCAAAAGTAAATGTTTTCAATATTTAAATTTATTTTTATAATTTTAAAATATTTAAATTATTATTTTTTTCCAACTTTCTTTTTATGTTTATTTATTATTTTAAAAAAATCTAAATGACCTATACGTACATTTCAATGTTATTTTAAGATTTAGTTTTTTTAAAATATTAACTATTTTTTAAACTTTCATCCTAATCTTAAACTTTTGTTTTTTAAAAAAAATTTATGTTAATTTTTCAAATCTTAACTTTTTATAGTAATCTTTCAAAAATTTCTTTTGTGTTAAATTGGTTTCAAATCTAGCCTTTAATTATCTTTCTATTAATCATTTTTAGTATTAAAAATGAAATTATTTTTATTAGTTTTGTACGGAAAATATTAAAAAACAGTTGATTATCTTTCAAAAGTAAATGATTTCAAATATACACTTCACTATTATTTAATATTAATTTAATATTTAAAAATATTTAAATTATTAATTATTTTTTAAACTTTGTTTTTATGTTGATTTTTTATTTAAAATGATTCTTTTTCTGTTAAGACATTTTTATTTTGAAATAAATAATCATTTTATTTATTAGTTTTATAAAGAAATTCTTGAAAAACAATTGATTATTTCCCCTGGAGTGAACTATTCCAAACATACATTTATCATTTATTTTTATATTTTAAAAATATAAATTATTAATTGTTTTTCAAACTTTCTTTTTATGTTAATTTTTTCTTTCAAAAAGTTCTTTTAATGTTAAGATTTCAAATCTCAATTTTAATTATCTTGCTGTTTTTCATTTTATATTACTTAAAATAATGGATTTTTGTTTTCAAACATTTTGAAGGCGCCACAAGAACAGAGTTGGACAATGAACGTTGGGGGTTTAGGGTTTATAATACCGTGTCGTTGTCAGATGAAACCACAACACAAGAGAGACAATAACAAAAAAGAAAAGAGTGAAAGAGCAAGGTTTTATCAGAGAGAGATAACAGAATATTTCATTGGGTTCCTAAGTGCCGATTCTGAGATGGCGAAAGCTGTATTTTAGTACTTTCAGCAGCATTTTCACAGACTTCAGAAGATACTCCAGATATTTCATTGGATTTTCTTGGAGATGAAAGTCAGTGAAAATGCTGCTGAGTGCTAAAATACAACTTTTGGAAAATAGTCTCAAGCTTGAAAAGTTATGCGTAAAGCGTGCAATGAAAAAGTTCAAGTTCGAAGCAACTCGTTCTAGCGTTTTATAGCATGAAGTAGGCCGTTTAAAGCTTTATTTGATTCGAAGTTTGCATCACCTTGATATGCTGGGTTCATCCTTTTCAGTTGTCACCCTAACAGAGGTTGGTTTCATTGCTGAATTATTTTCATTTATACATAAATTTGGAGTAAGGTTTGTCATTTTGTCTGCTCACTGTAGCGCATATAGGTTCTTAAAAGAATAAAAATTGAGATGCTTTCTTGAATGTAATAGTATTCAAACTCAAAAGAGGCAACTGCAATGGAAGTGGAAAATGAAAATCTTTTCTTTCAGGAATGATAATATTTCTCTCTTAAATCTAAAATTGAATTTAAGGTGACTTTAAATTTTAGCATGTGAGGGTTGAAAATGCAAAGTGTTTGGTTGTAAGAGGAAGATCGCTTCTTTGTAAACTGCACTTTATTAGAGAGAGGAATATTTGCAAGCAGCTGAAACTGCTGCGTGGGGTTGCTTGAATGAAAGATTGGCCGCCTTGTTATCAATGAGTATATACAAAATTTTGAAGTCTTTGTGCAGGTGTTGCAGATTCTGGGGGAGCAACTAGTGAGGAATATTGAGGACCTCGATCCCAAGTAACTAGAGCCACGCTTCAAGTATCATTCAAGTGGAGGAATTGTGACAAGAAAGGGTCAGTTGGAATAACAATGGGTTTACCCAATCTGGGTTGTTGTGCTCATTCAAGAATATTACCGGTTCAAGCAATGATTGAAAAAGACGTGGGCAAGAGGGAAGCAGAGCAATGATGCAATCCTTCACTAAGCCCAGTGAAAGTGGTGCCTATTGACTGTGAAACAGGCAAACTAGGCTGCTGCAAGGAGAATGGAAGAGGGTAGATGTTTTCAGTGTTGACAGCCATTTGGTCCCTATTGGAGGATAGGTTCGTGTAAGCATAGTCTATGTTCATTCAGCCCCATGCTGTCCAGTAGTTATTCAGTTTGTTATTTAGTTTAGGTTAACCAGTTTTCATTTAGTAGTTAATTGGGTTTCAGTTTCTGTTGTAATTGATTGACAGCTGGAGATCAATGTATATAATACCTTCATGTACACAAAAGTGGCATAATGAAAATATAACCCATTCTCGAGCAGTTTATTTTGAGAAAACGTTTTATGTTTTTATTTTATGTTTTTACTTTTAATTACAAAATTACCAACTTTTTTAATCTGTTTCCTATTTTGAAAGATTTGTATTAGAAATAGTGAAAATAACTTTTTTTTTTTGTTTTTTCTGTTTCTTGTAAAAATATTTAAAAACAAGAAACAAATTGAAAATAATGTTGCAGTTCTGTAATTAAAAGTGAAAATAGGAAATGGTAACAAAATGTTTTCTCGAAGTAAACAGGCCCTTATAATTTTTCTTTGAATCTCTCTCTACTTTCCTCGGTTTATTTGTTTCTAATATGGTATCTGGAGCTTGAAAGGTCCATAGCAAACACTGCTGCTTGCAATCCTTTTGCTTCTATCTTTGAAATTTCCACACTAATCACTTTCTCTCACCAAATCAATATCAAACTTGATGAAAAGTATTCTCTCTCGCGGAAGCAATAAATCAAAGGGGTCCTTCGAGGCCATAAACTTCAACACTTTAGAGAGATTCCATTCATTCCTTTATGCTTTCTCAATGATGAAGATTGTAAGCTTGGGAAAGTAAATCTTGATTACCTTGTATGGGAACAACGGGATTCATTCCTATTTACATGGCTCCTGTTGTCTCTTCCTGACTCCATTCTTCCTACCTAGGGTTATCATGGGCATGCACTCGTTGTAGGTTTTGGGAAGAGATACGTAATTTCTTCCATGCATAGGCCAAAGCTCAATCAAGCCAACTTAGTTTTGATCCCAAGAACAACTCTAAAGGCTCTAGATCCATGTCTAAGTACTTGTAGAGAATCAAATTAGCTATCGTCAACACGTTATATTCAATTAGAAATCCTGTGTCAAGCCATGACAACCTCGAAGCCATTCTCAATGGCTTGCCTAGAGAATTTGAAGCCTAGCCTTAACTATTGTTATCTAGCATTGGTAAGAAATATGCTTTATCATTGAGGCTGGACCTATGATGCTCTCACATAATGCATGTCTTGAAAAGAACAAGTAGAAGCTCCTTAAAGAGCCAACCTCAATGTCTACATATAAACATCATACAGGTTGCGCAAGGAACTCTCACCTCTCTGCATGGAACGTTCACTCCGTTGCAATAATTCCCTGCGGCCAGTGATGCGAACTTTGATCCAGATAGCACCTCCCAATCTATTGGCTATATATGGTAGATATTTCTGAGATCATGGTGGCAGTTGTTTTGGTAGAAATTGTGGCTGTGGAGGTCGTAGTGGTGGTCATAGTTCCTTTATGTGCTAGATTTGTCATTGTTTTGGCTATGACGCCAACATTTACTATTATCGACTCACAGAGTTCACTTTTTGACCACCTCCTCCATCAATCTCGAACACTGGGCATCGTTACCCACCACCTCGTTAGCCGCAAAGTCTTGTGCTAGCCAACCATTATTCCTTGCAGGTTCCTACGCCTAAATGCTCCTTCCTTGCATCTGTGCTTGCTTTTTAGTCCTCAGCATGGTTCTAAATTGCGGTTGCAGTCACGGTTACAGTTTTATTGCGATCTTTGACATTGCGGAAAAATGTAATTGATGCGGCCACAATTGCAGTAGCGATGCGATTGTGGTGAATCAAAAAACCTTTACGTTGTAGGAGCAATTGCTGTTGTGGACCATAATTTAGAACCATAGTCCTCAGCCAAGCTTTTCTTATTGATTCTAGACCTGAGCCATGTGACACATGGTTCTAAATTACAGTTACGTTCGCGGTTGCAGTTTCGTTACGATCCTTGACATTGTGGGAAAATGCAGGTGATGCAGTCGTGATGCGATTGCAGTGAGTCAAAAAACCTTTACGTTGCCGGCACAAATGCGGTTGCGGATCCCAATTTAGAACCATGGTATGGCACTCACTCTTGGTTTCTAGATTTGGGGGGCACACATCATGTTACTAATAATCTAGCGCATCTCATGGACAATCCTTCCTTCCCAAGCTCTGACCATGCATGTTGTCATTGACAATGGTCAAGGTTTGCCTATTTCCAATGTTAATTCTGCTAATTTTCAGTCTCCATTACAGTCACACACTTCTCTCACAGTCAAAAATTTACTTCTGGTTCTTTTTATTACAAAAAAATCTTCTCAATGTTAAATAATTTACTCATGACAACTGTGTACTTTTTGAATTTCACCTAACTCACCATGTTGTAAAATCAGAGGCCACCTCTGAAGTTCTTCTTCAAGGCATATAAACAAAGGATGGCCTCTACACTTTTGGATACTTGTCTTATTCTTCTAGATCTTCTTCCACGGGAAGTGAAGTCCATACTGTTTCTTCCTATTCTACTCACACCAGCTTTAATTTTAGACCTAACAATTGTAACTTTATTGATAAATTGAATAACACTATCTCGTGCCCGGAGGGCGTCACGACCTGAGGTGAACGAAAATTGATGAAAATTAATGAAGTCATCACTAATTATTATTTAAGGAAAATAATTGGAAAAATCTTTTATTTATTTATTTATAAAACTGGTCATTGAAAAGATCTTAAGTTGTGTTACACCCTGGTATTTCCTTTTCTTACACACACACACACACATATATATACATGAGAAATACTAGTAACACACTCTTTTAAACACTCTCTCTCTTATTAGTTGAAATTTATTGACAATTACAAAATTTTGTAGGTCCCATATCTTATTTAATGATTATTTCTCTTGATTTGTGATTTTCAATAAATTACAATCAATGAGAGAGTGTGATCATACATATATATATATGTATATATATGTATATATATGTATGTATATATACATACATATATATACATATATATATACATATATGTATATATACATACATATACATACATACATACATACATATACATACATATACATACATATATGTATGTATATGTATGTATATGTATGTATATGTATGTATATACATATATATATGGGGTAGGATCCATTGATACCAGATGTAAGAGTTACTCAAATTACACATTCAAGAACTTTTTGTATAATACAAATTTAACCAATCCAACCGTTGAATTGTGTGATATTATCTTTATGATCATATATATCAAATTTCACATCATTTGGACTTTACTATATATGTTATCTAATATTGAGTATTTATGTATATTTTAATATTATATTGTACGTTAAAATAAAGTGATTTAATGAACTATTAAATAATTTTAGAATTGTATGAAATTTTGTCTACTTAATCTAATTAATAAGAACATCAAATTCAATGGTTGGATTGGTTAAATTTGCATTATACAAAAAATTATTGAAGGTGTAATTTGAGTAACTCTTACACCTAGTATCAATGGATCCTGCCCATATATATATATATATATATATATATATATATAAATGATATTTTGGGAAAATAGTTCTTGGAATTTAGGTGGGCTTTTATAATTAAAATGTTTTAGAAATAAACATAGTTTTTAAAAGCTTTACTTTGGGCCTTCATTTTGTTAACCATGAGCCTTTTCTTTTGAACCTCTTCTAGTCGGAACTTTTGCGGCTACAGCCCAGCTAGTGCTAAAGTTGTCTTGTAGTCTCTTAAACAGTTAAACCTACCCTTATTTCCCACCTCACTCTTTGTTTTTTTTTTGGAACCTGTGTCGTTGCAGTAGGTTGTCATAGGAGCCCTTGGAAAAGCTGCTACAACTGTGATTGATTGAGAGATTGTAGGATTCATCATCGAGCCATCTTCATCCTCTTGCTATAGATTTACTTTTTTTGAGGTAAGGGGGGTGAGTTATCTCACTTATGGGTGTAGCAATAGTCATAGGTGGAGGGATTGACCCTAAACCCCAATTATAATGCTTTGAATAAATTGTTTGTGATGAGAAATGCGAATTGCCCAAATTTTGGAATTTGATATAATAGTGATTGAATTTATGATTGATTCTATGTTGTGATTGATGTTAATCTTCTTGGTACTCATGTAATGCAAATTGAGTGATTGGTGATGTGAGTTGTTTGGATTGTATGAGTTGATTTAGTGTGTTTTTGATGTTGGGTAGAAAGTAGATGAGTTAAATAATATGGAACTAATGAGTTTTAGTTAATTAAAATAGGTTTCTAACATTGGACATATTAGCATTCATAAGTTTTTGAAATTGAGGTGTTCTTGTCCTAAACTTGCATTTTTGTGACTTGGAGATAGTTGAGCATGACCATGCTTCGATAAGCATGCTTGTGTATCAAATGAGAATTCTTGGTTATTGTGAGAAATGAGAAATATGAACACGCACCATAAAACCATATGTAGATGATCAAGATTAGAAGTTAGTTATTGATCACATGACTACTTAAAAAACTCATGTGTATTTATCTTTTAATTTTGACCATTCACACCACTACAAGGAATAAGCCATTTGTTGACAACAAAAAATTGTGGCTATAGGTCAAAAAATTGTAGGTATAGCCCTATAAATCTATTCCAATGGACATTTGCTTGCGTCGTCTATAATTCGCTATACCTATGGTTTTATCTCTGTCACTATAAATTTTAGTGATGGTACTTAAGGCCAATATTAGAAAAGCATATTTATATGTACCCATGATTTATCTTTTGTTAGTATAGGTTTTAATAACAAATAATAATTTTATACCTATCACTATAACCCTGTCATTATAGATTTTAGTGGTGACATGTTGAGATTGTTAATATATATTGAGATACTATTTTAATGTTATCCTAATTTTATACTCTAGTTTCCTTGTTTCCCTATTTTATTACTTCTAGAAAAATGTAATTTTCATATAGATTTCCAAATTTAATGTTCCAGATTATACTTTTCATTTCTCATAATAACAAGAGTACATAGCTAATACCCTTCCTACACACACATATTCTATTTTGACTTTTTGGGGTGTTACAACAAGAGATTTTAACCCTAATATAAAAAAGGAAACGGTAAAAGTTAAATTGTATTCAAATTATTTTACACATTCTTTTTAAGTTAATTTTTATTTAAAAACTTCATTTTATGTTTAGATTTTAAATCTCAACTTTAATGATCTTTGTGTTCATTATATTTATTTTAAAAATAACAATTTATTTTATTAGTTTTGTAAAGAAAATTTTCAAAAACAATTGATTATTTTCTCAAAAATAAATGATTTCAATTATACACTTCATTTTTTTTAATATTTTATAACATTTACACTATTAATTATTTTTATATTTTTTTATGTTAATTTTTTTATTTAAAAACTATTTTAAGTTTAAGATTTCAAATCCCAACTTTATTTAACTTTCTATTTTCATTTTCATTTTAAAACTTCATTTTATTTATTAGTTTTTTATAAAGGAATTTTTAAAATCAATTGATTATTTTTCCAAAGTAAATAATAATATTAACATATATTTAGGGACCAAAATGATTGTAAGTAGTTAAGTTTAAGAATTTAGATGAAACAACTAGAAATTTAGGGAGTTATTTGAAATTTTCTTAGTTTTAGAGACTAATGTGATCGTGCTATATACTGTTAGGGACCAAAAGGATAGTT
>QUWT01000031.1:0-24565 GCA_004329165.1 Spatholobus suberectus | reverse complement strand
AACATATGAAGGCACAGAAGATGTTCGTCTCAGAAGGCAGTAGTAACTCTTCAAAGACACTATGAGATGTTCACCATGAAAGAGATAGAGACCATTGATGAAATGTTCGGAAGATTTCAAACAATTCTAATGGACTTCAAAGTCTTGGTGTTGAGTTCTCCAAGGCTCAGAATAATCTCAAGATCTTGGACAGTCTTCCAAAAGTGTGGGAACCCAAGGCTACAACCATAGCTAAAGCAAAGGACATGAAGACTTGAACTCTGGACAAGTTACTGGGAGCTCTAAGAGTCCATGAAGTTCATTTCTTCAAAAGAGATAAAGTCAAAAATAATGACTCTATTGCTTTAAAAATTGGAGAATCAAGTCGAAGAGTAGACGAAAAGACTGAGACGAAAGTTAGGAACAAAGTCCTAAAGGCTCAGTTTTGAATCTGAGAGTTCAAACGAATGCTCCAACTTCTCAACAGATGATGAGATCTCTCTCATCACCAAGAATTCAAAAGATGCTCAAGAAGAAAGGAAGATTTAAAACAATCCTCCAGAAAGAAGGACACCAGATTCAGAAAGCCTTCTCGTGAAGAGAACAATGAGATCATTTGCTTTGAGTGCAAAGGCTAGACATATTACGGTTGAATGCCCCAAACTAAAAAAAGGATGGAGTTCAAAGAAAAGATACAAGAAGAAAAACCTCCTAGCCACCTAGGAAGATCTAGACAGTAGCACTAGCAATTCAGACAATAAAAAGGCTAATATTTGTCTCATGGCAGACACCGAGGAAGTAACATTTGAGGTATACTCTATTCCTAAAAAACTCTTTACATTCGTCTGAGTTCTGAATCTGAGTCTTATGACGAAGATATGTCATATGACACTCTTCTTGCTAACTCTCACATGATCGCTCTTGAGTATAAGAAATATAAAGAAAATATCAAGAAGCTATTTTAGAAAATGAAATACTCAAGAAAGATCTAAAGAGAATGCATAAGAGCCAAGTCTCAGATCCCGAGAAGACAATGCTTCTTTTCGAAGTTGACAGACTAAAGAAAGAGGTCATTAGTCTGAAACATGTCTAACCAAATTTGTGGATGGACCTTCAAAACTTCAAATGATTCTAAAACTTAGAAGATCTCCATTTGACAGATCTGGCATAGGATTTGTAGAGACAAAAATTCTAAACCATCATTTTAAATCTTATTCAACCTTCTGTAACTTCTGTGGTAAATTGGACACTCATTCCAAAAGTGTCAACACAAAAAGAAGCAAAGGTCAAATAAGACCTTTGGGACTAACATAAAAGGACCCAAAAGTTTTGGGTACCAAAATCTTAAATAATTCCTGTTGCAGATATCCTTAATAGGAAAAATGAGGGATTCATTTTGATACTTGGACAGTGGATGCTCACGTCACATGACGGGAGGAAGTCTATGTTCCTAGACCTCCAACCACATGATAGAACGGTCTCATTTGCTGGAAATGGAAAAGGAAAGATCATTGATATAGGTAAAGTTGGTAAGCCTCCTCTTCCATCTATAGATAATGTCTTATGTGTTGAAGGATTAAAGTATAACCTGCTTAGCATAAGTCAAATTTGTGATAGTGGGTTTATTGTATCCTTTAATAAAGAATCATGCATAGTTAAAAGAAATGATGAATCTATTCTTTTTATTGCCAAAGACATAATAATCTGTATAAGATTGAGTTTGAAATCTAACAAAAAAATATCACTTGCTTAATGACCAAAGAAGATGAAAAATAGATTTGGCATAAAAAGCTCGAGCTATCAATTTGAAACATATTTCAAAACTATATAAAAAGAGTTTAGTGAAAAGATTGCCTAAGATCTCTTGGAAAGCTCATCTTCTTTGCAAAGCATGTCAGAAAGGGAAACAAATCAAAACATCTTTTAAATCTAAAGATGTTGTTTCCACTTCCAGACCATTAGAATTATTGCATATGGATTTGTTTGGACCAACAAAAACTCTTAGTTTGGGCGGGAAGAAGTATGGTTTTGTCATTATTGACAACTATTCTACATACACTCGAGTTTACTTCTTAGCTCACAAACATGAGTCTTTCAATGTGTTTGAAATATTCTGTAAATAAGTTCAAAATGAAAAAGGGTTTTGTATTACTAATTAGAAGTGACCATGGAACTGAATTTGAAAATGCTGAGCTCAAATCCTTCTGTGAAAAGAATGGAATTTTTCACAACTTCTCCTCACCGAGAACACCTCAACAAAACGGGGTAGTTGAAAGGAAAAATAGAACTCTATAAGAGATGGCAAGAACCATGCTCTGTGAAAATTCAGTTCCTAAGTACTTATGGGTAGAGGCTATAATACAGCGTGTTATGTTCAAAACAAAATATTGATCAGACCAATAATTAAAAAGACTCTTTATGAAATGTGGAGAGGTAGAAGGCCCAACATTTCATACTTTCACCCTTTTGGATGTGAATGTTATATTCTTAACACTAGAGATCAACTAGGAAAATTTGATTCTAAGGTTGATAAAGGTGTTTTTCTTAGATATTCCAACACATCAAAAGCATTTAGAGTATTCAACTTTAGAACTTCTATTGTAGAAGAATCCATTCATGTTAAATTTAATGATACACTAACCCTTGATAGGAGACTATCAGACTTGGAAGAAGATTTTGCATTTACAGATAGGACCGTCTGATCAAACAAGAACAGACGAAGTAAAGAATCAGAAGAGACTTCTCAATGACAGATCGATAATCAGACAAAGGGATCTCATAAGGACTAGAAGTTCATTACCTATCATCCTCAAGATTATATTATTGGAGAACGAACTGAAGGAGTTAAGAAAAGGTCATCACTAAAGAATCAAGCGTCTTGTGCCCTAGTCTCAGAATTGAACCCAAGACAATAGAAGAAGCACTAATAGACGATGAGTGGGTGATAACAATGCAAGAAGAATTACATTAATTCACAAGAAATGATGTTTGGATTCTTGTCCCTAAACTAGAGCACAAAAGCATAATTGGAACAAGATGGATATTCCACAACAAGCTCAATGAAAATGGAAAGGTAATCAGAAATAAAGCAAGGTTAGTGGCTCAAGGCTATAATCAACAAGAAGGTATTGACTTCATTGAAACTTTTGTACTTGTTTAATTATGCTTGCCTTTGTTGCTCATAAAAACATTAAGCTTTTTCAAATGGATGTGAAAAGTGCCTTTTTAAATGGTTTTATTGAGGGAAGAAGTCTATGTTAGACAACCTTCTGGTTTTGAGAATCCAAACCTCATAGACTATGCTTTTAAACTTAAAAAGGCTCTATATGGTCTTAAACAAGTACCTCGTGCTTGGTATGAAAGACTAAGCAGTTTTCTTATTGAAAATGGGTTTATGAGAGGCAAAGTAGACACAACTCTCTTTAGAAAGGAATCCAACAGAGATTTCATTATAGCTCAAATTTATGTAGATGATACAATTTTTGGAGCTACTAATGAAACTCTGTGTAAGGATTTCTCAGATTTGATGCAAAGTGAATTTGAGATGAGCATGATGGGAGAATTAAAATTCTTCCTTGGCCTACAAGTTAAACAAGAAGAGAAGGGTATATACATTCATAAGCAAAAATACACAAAAGAATTGCTTAAAAAATATAAGATGAACGAGTCAACACCTATGAGCACACTAATGCATCCATCTGTTGTCATGACAAAGGGACGAATCAGGTAAACTAGTAGACCAAACTGTCTACAGAGGTATGATTGGCTCACTTCTTTATTTAACTGCTAGTAGACCAGACATCATGCATAGTGTCTGCTTATGCGCCAGATTTCAATCTGACCCTAGAGAGTCTTATTTAAAAGTTGTTAAAAGGATTTTAGATATCTTGTTGGTACACATAACCTAAGTTTATTCTATGAGAAAAATAAAGATTTCAAGTTAGTAGGATATTATGATGCAGACTATGTTGGTGATAGACTTGAAAGAAAAAGTACAAGTGGTGGATGTCACTTCATCGAACCATGTCTCATATCTTGGACCAGTAAGAAGCAAAATTCAATTGCATTATCAACTGCTGAAGCAGAGTATGTATCTGCTGCTCACAACTCCTATGGGTAAAGTATCAACTTGAAGATTACTCTAGCTTTGAACATAACATTCCTGTGTTATATGACAACACTAGTGCAATCAATCTATCTAAAAACCCTATTCAGCATTCTAAGGCAAAGCATATAGAAATAAAAACATCACTTTATTCGTGATTATGCTTTATTTGTGATGTACAAAAAGGTGTCTTTGATATTAAGTTTATAGATACAGACCATCAATGGGTTGATATCTTTACAAAAGCTTTACCTAAAGAACGTTTCAACTTCATTTTAGAAAATTTGCACATGAAAGTTTGCAAGAGTAAAGCGTCTTACATGCATCGTCTTGTTTAACCATTTTAAATTTCGCCTTACTCTATCATCTTACACTTTATATATTTGTTTTACTGACATGTTTTTCTTTGAATATGAAAAGTTTTTAATTTATCAGTCTGATATTTCCCCTAATGATTACTCTCGGTAACCACCGAAGAAACGTGCGCCGTCTCCCCTGCCCCATCAAGTCGTCATAAATGCACGTCTCTTCAGTACTTTCAACCTTTTCTTTTATTCAAAATAGTTGCTCTTTCTTTCACTTACACACTCTTTAAAAAACTGTTCAAACCCTCTGAGAAATTTCTCTCCCTCGTTCTTATTCTCAAACCCTTTTCTCTCAAACATGCATTCATGGCCACCCAAAAATAGCTTGTATCCATGGAGAGATTCCCGAAGGTGACTTCGTTGCTAGAAAGTGGGTCAACCTGCAAAAGCTGGAAAATGAAGGATTCCTCTACAGACCTACATTTAGAATGTCAGATGGGAAGCATTCGTATAGAAACGAACTGCATGGTACCATGCACCATATGCGTACTTCTTGGCTTCTGTGTCTGAAGTAAATGAAACCATCACTAGAACTGTCGACAATCAGGTTATCATCATCTCTACCGACACCATTGCAACAGCATCGGGCTGCAAAGAGGAGGGTGACCTTTTTTCTGAAGACTGGGAGAAGGTTATCACCCTAGAAATTGTTGATAAGGCACTGTATGGAAAGCCAAGGCCTTAAACCGAGAACAAGGATGTTCTGAAGAGGTTTTTGTACTTTTCGAACATAAAGCCTAAATGCAGACTGATTCATAATGTCTTATTGCACATTATCCTGCCAAGGAAAGGCTCAAAGGATAATGTAACCTCTAAGGACGAATTCTGCATATACAAGATGCTAACTGGTCAGAAGGTGAACCTGCCTACGCTTATCTTGGATAACTGGAGATCTTGTCTCTCCAAGTCAAAGGAAAGTGCCCAGATCAAGTAGAAGCATCCTATTCCCTACACCATGCTTTCACTGAAATCATTTGTCTGGCGGGAATAAAAGAAGCTGGGCTGGAGAAGCTAAAGCAAGGTTCTAAGCTCGATGTATCCATCATTAGGAAGATGAGGATTGCACATCTCTTCTCTAGATACGTAGCTAGACATCCAAAGTTGGCATTGATCAAGGAAAAACCACCAGAAGAAATTGTTGGAACTACGTTCAGAGTGGGATCGTCTGGTGACCTTTCTTTTGGTACTGCGTCTACTTAACCTCCATCACAAACAAAACACTAACCATCCCAAACAAAACCCAAACAAACTAAACCACAGAAACCTAGGTTACCCATCAAAAGACCTTCACAACTAGACCCTCAACCACAATAGACCAAACCCCAAACACCATCGTCTTCCCCTCACAAAAAAACAAAAACCCTTAACCATCCATCTGAGATCCAAACCAACTCCCCAACCTGACTTAGACAATGACCTTCCCATTAACACCTTTCTTCCTACTCCAAGCACAACCATTCCTGAACCTCCATCAGAACAACCACCTCCACCACCTACCTCTACTAAACCCGCTCCATCTGCCCAACCTTCTAAAAAGCCCTCAAAATCCAAAAAGATTTCAATACTGAAGACTAAAGCTCAAGAGGAAAAGCGGCTTAGGAGAGGCAAAGCTAAATCAAAACGGGCTGAGGAGAAGAAGAAAGAAGAAAAAGAGAAACTGGCAGAGGCAGAGCAGCAAGAACAGATTAAGGAAGCAGTGGTTCAATTTGTGATTGAGCACTCGTTGCAAACAGCCCCTGTAGTAGAGCCTAAAGCGCAAAAGCTGTTGACTTAAGAGGACATCCCTGCTACCTCAAGATGTAGATTACCTAGATCTCTTTTTGGGAAGTTCCACAATCTGTTTCTTTGTCTCAAGTCTTCAACCGTCTTTCTGTAGACTTAACAGCCGCACCCAGCATTGATCAGCCTGCAAGGGTTGTTTCCTTTGTGGAACTTGAAGCAGAAGGAACTTCGTCTGGAGGAGCTGAACCAATGATAAACGATGCCTCACCAAAACAGTATCGCTCTAAAATGCCTTTGTCTAAACGTCTCCAAAGGCACCAAAAGATCTACTTTGAGTAGCCTCAGTCGCATCAGACTGGAAAAAAAAGAATATCAATTACCAGAGCCTTTCAACCTAGAAGTTCTTCAAGCTCTCATCAATTATGAATTGGTGAAGTTAATAATCTGAGGATGTGGACGACTCTCATCACTGAAGAATGGCCACTCTTGGTACGTCATGGGTATGCTGAGAAGTTCCCTGATGTTAAAGACATAACAACCCAAGCTCTCTCATATGAGCCCAACATTACTCCATACGTCTGGGAGGAAGGGTACAGCACCCTATTTGATGCTCCAATCTTCGTCTATCCACCATCCACTAGAACAAGATTTCCTAGTGGATATGAAGTTTGGAGACAGTGTGGGCTTCTTTGCCACACCTCCCTATTTCTACTTTAGTGTAACTATTCAGAATATCTGATCATGTGCAAAACGTACCACTACAAGCCCAAGGTCATTTATCCATTCTGCCATGAGAGGATCAAAACTTATCCCCTCGCCATCCAACCAGAAGATAGTCCAAACTTTGAAGAATGGCATATCGGTGATGATGACTGGGAGTTGGGGAGGGTGATGAACAACTTCTTACGAGAAAAGATGCAAATATCTCTGCAGCATGCAATCTGCGAGCGAAGGTGTCCAGACCTAAAGCTAGGCTCGCCTAGACTCATAGCCACTCAAATGTCGCTTCTCATGAAGCCATGGACCACCTTTCGCATTTGTTGTCAGAAAACCTACATGTGCCACAATTTGTCTATGGGGAAAGCAAAGAGCCTAAGTTTCAACGCAACCCCAGACGACACCTGATGATCAGACAAAGAGCACTTTCGTTTGCATAATTGGCTAAACTAAAAGGAAAAGCAACTCTCTGAAGCATAGACCGAAAAGGTTGGAAGACCATGTTGAGCACTTAAACATTTTTCAAGTTTGACTGCAGAAGAGAAGAGTCTGCTCAGCCATGAAGCTGCGCTTCATTTGACAGGTCACTAGACGAAAGTTTCCCCTTCTCCTTCCACCTGTACATCCACTTCTGACAACCAACTATCAATAAACAACCCTAAAACCTACATCGTTTTCTCCTTCAAAACCTTTGAAATCTTTCTACCCTGCTGCCATTTCTGGTTTTGTGGTCCCCCTGTACCATATGTATTTAATCTCTGTTTTGTAGAGGAACCCAATGATGAAGCAGCTACCAACTTCGCACCTGCACCGCAATCTTCAGACGACAGACAAGCTTTCAATGAATTGAAGCAGACTATACAACATCTTGAAGCTGATCTTATCAAAGAACGCAGAAAACGCAAACAAGCGGAAGTTCTGTTAGCCAAGCTGGCAAAGCACTTCAAAGGTGGCCTCAGCTCATCATCTACACCCCCAGATTCTGAATCTTCTGATTGATGATGCCAAAAGGGGGAGAAAATAAAGAAAAGAAAGGGGGAAAAAGTCTAAAGAAAAGATAAAGTCTTGAAGGGAGAAAAACAGACAAACGGAAGATATCAATCTTAAGGGGAGTATGAGTATAAGTTTTACTCTTATATATATACAATATTGAATTATCTTTTGAATGATATCGTCTAGGTATATTCTTTGTATATTGCATCTGCTTAACCGAAGTATACCTATATGAAAAATGCTTTCAAAATTAAAATTTACTTACCAAAAAGCGTTTTTATAGAAAAATGTTTTACAAGAACTATAATTGTTTGTCATCATCAAAAAAGGAGAGATTGTTAAGACAAAAGACGAATTTATAATCCTCAAATTTGTTTTGATAATAACAAATAGTTAAAATATGTGTTTTTACGCAATCGTCTGATCACCCGTTATTTGTCACAAACAACCGTTTGATGTTTTTAAACTCATCATCTTTTTAGAAAAAATCAGTAACTAACATCTTTCAGACGATGACAAAGCTCTAAAAATGATCTGCACATCAATCAGAGCATAAGCTACCTTGACACTTATAAAGCCTACATACTTACTCTCGAGGAAAGTTACCTTTATGCGAAAAAAAAAAAGAAATGTGTGTGCGGATGTCAAAACAGGAAAGTAGATTTGACTACTGCTACAAGATTGAGTACAAGAATGGTAAAGATAAGCAGACTGCTTTATCTTATCAAGTGACAAGGTGATGAAAGGCATTAAATGCTACATTTAATGCTCCAACGACTCTCTTCGTTAGACGAAAGCCGTCTCTGCAAAGCACTCAACGGATACTTTTGGAGAAGCCTATAAATAGAAGAAGAGACCTCTTTCATGTTGTTGTTGTTGTTGCAAAAAAATCATAACATCTTTTAGAAATGAAAAAGTTCTTCTCTTGTATACTTTGATTGTAAAATCTTTTGTGTACTTATTTATATTTGTTTGATAAGACGTTAAACCTAGTGAGATAACTCACGAGTAAACCTTTTTCAAAAAAATTTGTGGAAGCCTGAAGAGGCTTTCATTCAAAGAATACTTGGGTTATTGCTTGGAGAGGTAAGTAAAAGACTACTTGGGTTTTAACAAATTCAGGCCTAGAGTGTGAGGGGGGGAAATGACAAAAATTAAGAATTTTGCTATTAAGCTTCCAATTTGCATCAACAAAATGTGTAGTGAATGAAATATAACCTTCCATAGTGCAAGAAGTCCACAAATCAGATGTCAAACATAGTATACTAGGAACTTTAGACAACACTTCTTTCAATTTGTTCTTTTCATTGTGATACATATTGACCACATCTATAGTCGTAGCACGCCTAGAGGGTTTCTTAGTATCAAGATTTGCACATTTTAGCAATTATCTAAACCTCTTATATACAAGAAAAGAGAATGGAAAGTCATGCTCTATTAGCATTGTGGTTATGATGTCACGCACGGCTTTTGATCAACTTTTCTAGCTTTTAATTTTCCAGCATGATCAAGCATAAGTTGACTAACCTTAGTTTCATCAAACCATTTTGGAATCTTCTTACAATTCTCTATATGATGTAATAAAGTTGAAGTTCCATGCTTATTCCCCCCCCTGCATACTCTTTTCCACAAGCCTTGCATTGAGCTCTCCCTTTCCCATCACTACTATTAGAAAGTTTATTAAAATAATTTCACACAAAAGATGAAAGTCCCCTAAACCTCTTATTTGATTTATGCTCAGTTGGTGCATCTTGATTATCTTGAGTGTTCATTTCTTCAACTATACCCACACTTTCATTTAAGGTAGTATCAGACAAATCCATATTTCAAAATTGATTATTGAACACGAAGCTGAAAAATGAACACAAATATATGGTCACAAATTCATAATATAGAACATGCAGCAGGGGAATCTAACCATTTTAAGATCATCTCCACAAATTTAACAACCAACAACAAGATTGAAGAGAAAAAGAAAAAGGATAAAAAAAATAGAAAATAATATGAATTCAATCGAATGCAAATCAAAAACAGAGGTTGTTAGATAAAACAATTACTTTCAAGGTGAGGACTCAAGACTGAATATCGTCTAAAAGCAAGACTCTATCAAAGTTGACTTGTTATTGCCGTAGATAGACATTGGTCGTGCAAAGGACGTTGGAGGCGTAGGATCGCAGGTCACGGAGATTAGAAGTCCCAAATCATGGAAGTCTCAGAGGTCGAAGGTCAAATGTCCTGGGTTGTAGAGGTTGCAAGTAGTGAGTCACGGAGGTCACGTCATAGAGGTCGCAGGTTGTGGTGGTTGCATGAAGGTCCAGTTCCCAGAACTGGTTTCTAGTCAAACTGGCGAAGGTTGAGCGAACACGCGAAGGATGGGCAAACTGACAAACGTCACATGTCGCATCGCGGAGGTCACGGGTCGTAGGTAACAGGTTGTGGAGGTCGCATTGTAGAGGTCAGAGGTCACACTGGTTGCGCAAAGGTCCAGTTCCCAGATTTGGTTGTTGGTCGAACTGGCAAAGGTTGAGCGAACACGTGAAGGTTTAGTGAATTGGTGAACGTTGTTGTTTGGACCCGTGGTCAGCGGTGAGAGTAGAGAACTAAAGCTGTGGACTTGTGGTTGTCTTTAACGAGAATGAAGAAGGATAAGGAACCCTAAGCCTTACGAAGTCTAAAGTGAACTGAAGAATGAAGACTAAGAAAAGTATGTCTATTTTTTTTCTCAAAGAACTCATACTAAAAGCCTACGAGCAGGCCTATAAGCCCACGGGTAAATCCACTTAAACTGCAGTTTAAATGGTCCTGGTTGAAAAGCCTACAATCTTAAATGGGCCATATTTTTTAGGGCCATCTCGCGCATAGGCTGCAGGCTATAGGTGGCCCACAGGCTTTCGCTTATATGCCCAGCTCTACCCAAAATAAATAAGCCAACAAATGAAGTCTAGCAGACAAATATGAAGTATTTGGAGATATTTAGAGTTATTATTTTATTAAGATTAGGATTTGGAGTTAATAAATTTGATTAGATATGCTTTTGGGATTTGTTTCCTCTATTGGGATAAGGATCTTATCTTAGCTTAGCTTAGCTTATTTAATAGGATTACACTAGTGCAAAAAATACATACAACGACAGGTTTTTACATGGTTGATAAACAACTGATGTAAACAAAAATACAGTGGCAAACTTGTAATAAAAACACCAATTTTACATCGGTTATTTGTTTAACCCATGTAAAAACTACTTGTTACATCAGTTAAAATATTAACCGATGTAGAAAGTGCTTTTTTACATCAATTAAACTAATAATTAATGTAAAAAAGTCTATATTCGCAGTCTAACTTTCTTTCATTTTGCAAAAGCGCTCTCGCCTCTTGACCCCAAAACCCTAGAACCTCTCCTCCACCGCTGTGAGCCTTTCTCCACTGCCACCACCAAGAGCCCTTCTCCACCACAACCATCATCGCCACCAACACCATGATACATGCGTGCATCGTGCGACACCTTCATCCTCAACCCCAACCACCATGGATGCCACCTCCAATACCATAGAACCTCCGCCACTACTCCATCACCACCATCGATACCATGATTTGCGCATGTGACACCCTTGCCATCATGATGCCCTTCTCCACTACGAGCCCTATCGTTGCGAGTCCCTCACACCTTGTTTTGTCTAGCCCACAAGGTAAGTTTTCAATAACTGCCATTGTACTCTATCTGTGTGACCTCTATTGTATCTATTTGTACCTACGTGACCTCCATTGAATCTATATTTTGTTAATATTTTTTAGTTTGTATAATTTTTTCCAATATGATCACGGTATGTAAATAATTTATTGAAGAATATTTATTTGAAATGTTTAACTGTTGAAGATTATCATTGTGTTGTGTTTGCATGATTGGCCACATAGAGCTTAGTTGGACCTTGTGTGATGTTGTTAGTTATAGATTGGAGTGTTGGATAATTTTACAAATGTGGTATATATTGTATTAATCGAATAAATGTAAAAAGATGGGAAAACACTAGAAAATGGAGGAAATGCTATCGAATTTTTAGTAAAAATTTTGAATTGGATTGTCTAATTTGTTGGTTAATTAACAAAGAATAAGAATGGCCATATAAAGCTTAGTTGGGCCTTGTGTGAAATTTGCATACTTGTTAATTTCAATTGTATTACTCTTGATGATGTCAAATATGCATCATGCAACCAATATAAACCCGTTCATACATTTTAAACAAGAAAACATTTTTTCTTGTTTTTTCTTTTTGGGAAAGTAAAATTGTTCTTTTTTCCTCTCTTGCTCTCTCATATAATAATTAGGATTTAGATGTGTTTGCATGATTAGTTAACACCCGTTTGTGCTTGTTACACATCCTGCAAGCAACATAAGGTTAATGATACATTTCAAACAACAAAGCACTTTTCTTGTTTTTTTTTCTTTTCCAAATGCAATTTTTTTTCCTTTCGAGTGATCGACAGAGAATGCAGAGTCACGAATCCACTCTTTGCTCTCTCATAGTTAGGATTAGAAAAACAACGGTCAAAAGACCAATAGTAAAGGCCTTTCCATTTTCAAGGTCATCACCAAAACATAATTGACAAATTTTGTCCCTTTTCAACAAAAATTTCTCATATTTTGTTTTAACCTTGGAAGTAAAACATGTGGTGGGTCATAGGATCCTCCACTCTTTTTTCCACCATTGTTATCACATCTTTTTGAGTTTAAGGAAGTGTAGCTCACGATGGCTAAATGGCATACTATAAAATTGTTGAAACATGACACAATTGGGAAACTTATCACTTCAAACCTTATACTACACATTTGCTACTTTGAGTTTAGCAATCACTCTTTCAAGCTTTTCAATTTGGCCTTCAAGATTATAGGATACTACACCTTTTTCCAACACAACCATCATATATGTCTCCTTCCTTACTTGGTTTTGATTGACTTTCACTAAATTGATTAAAGTTAGTTCATGGTGAGCTGAATGGCACACTGTGAGAGTACTCAAATCCAAGTAAGGAAGCCTTGTCAAGATTTGATACTTTTGATGTAAAAGAACTAATGGAGAACCTTCAAAGAGTGCTTGCTCAATATACTTTATTTTGTAAATTTCTCTTATTTATAGCTTTTTCATTTTCTACTTTTTCTATATTGTTTGCAAAATATACTAATAATGTCTTCCTATATTACTTGACATTTGCAAAGTCAAGTTTTTGTGATCATATTGGTATGGAGCAAATGGGGCAAATAGTTAACTTCTATTTGGTTCAAATAGAATGTGCTTCATTTTATTTCTCCTATTCTCTTCACACCAATATTGCCATGAAGACATGTCTGCACAATGCCCTACAATATAAAAAGACATTATTAGTAGATATTGCAACCATATATATAGAAATGTAGAATTTCAAAGAAGTTATAGTTATAAGATTAATTTTTATAAGAGAGTCTAGTGGACAATCATTCTTTCAAGGTTATCAATTTGGCCTTATACATTAAAAATATCAAATTATGACAAGACTTCCTTACTTAGATTTGATTACTTTTACTGTGTGTCATTCAGCTCATCATGAGCTGACCTTCATCAAGTTGGTGGAAGAAATCAAATCCAAATAAGGAAAGAGACATATATAATGGTTGTTTTGGAAGAGGGTGTGGTATGTTATGATCTTGACAGTCAGATTGAGAAGCTTGAAAGAAAGATTGCTAAGTGCAAAGTAAACAATATGTCAATAAGGTTCGAACTGATAAACTCTTGCGGTGGTGTCATGTTTCAACAATTTTACTGTGTGCCATTTAGCCATCATGAATTGGTCTTTTGAGACCTTATAAAGACATGACTGCAGTGGTGGAAAAGAGAGTGAAGGATCTTGTGACCTACTACTTGGTTTTACCTCCAAGTTTAAAATAGAACAAGGAGAGAATTTTTTAAAAAGGAGAAGTTGTCAATTGTTGAACTATTTAGTGCATTTACTTAAATTAAATGTTTTGGTGATGAATAATTTGGAAATGAAAAGACTTATACATTGGTCCTTTAACTGTTGTTTTTTTCCAATCCTAAAATCTCGTTACTCATCATTCTCCATTGATCACTCTGCTTTATTGCTTTAACTAACATTTTATCCTCTTATGTAAACATACAGATATTTAACAATCCACGTCCATCCTCCAACTTCGAGACTTGGATTATATCCGCACATGTGTATTTAGGTAGTTTATAATTGTATATATTTTGAAGTACTTTAGAATTTTATTTTCTTATCAGTTGTAGATAAAATTTATGTTTGTTTCAAATGTATCTAGGAGGGTAGTTTATAATTAGTTGTAGATGAAATTTATGTTTAGAATGGATTTAGGGACTTTACAATCAACTTGAATTGTGTTTAGGAGCTACCTTTATAATTATGTTTTAATGTATTTCAAATTTAGCCTACTCGCATGTGATTGTATCATACACTGCCTACTTGGATGTGTTTTTATTTTATAGATTCTGCGAAACTTATAAAACAAACAAAATATTAAAAAAAATATGACTTTCTACATTGGTTTGGCTTTAACCGATGTAAAAGTCACCTTATACACATAGAAATTGACTTTCTACATTAGTTAAAGGATGAACCAATAGAAAGTCACATCTTTCTACATCAGGTCATATTAGATTTTTTACATCAGTTCACAGTCCGATATAAAAAGGCCCACTTTTTACAGTAGCAGGATCTACATCAGTTCATGAATCGATGTCAAATGCTTGAAATAACCAATGTTAAAAGCTCTTGTTGTAGTAGTGTTAGGATTTTATCTTTCTTAAGGATTTGCAATCATTAGGAATTGTTCTCTATTACTTGTTTTTCTATAAACAGGCAATCATGTAATTGAGAACAATAAAGAGTTGAATTTGAAAAAGAGTTTGAGTTTTGAATTTCTTTTTTCCATGCTAAATCTTTCTCTTTTCGCTTCTCTTTTTCCTTTTGGCAGTTTTATGTGAAGCATCCATGGAAGGCTAAACTTCTTTGGATCAATCCACTGTATTAAGGCTTATTTTTTGGTGTTGAGATTTGGTTTTGAATTGTTTTTCAATTCTTTATTGTATTCTTTCCCTATTAATCTTTTTTCTTTCTTAAATCTTGATTGTGAATTCTCTTTAGGTTAGTGAATCAACATCTAAATTAGGGTTTGCATTCTTGATATATGTTGAATGCATGACTTGGCATATTTCAATTGGATTTGATAGGGTTTTTGATGCTTAATCATTGGTTTGGTACAGGATTGGTTTTAAAAACTAGTTTGGTGACTTAGAGGATGCTTGACTATCTCACCCAAATTAATTAAATTCTAGATGCTTAATTTAATAGGTATTCTCTTGCAATTAATTAATACTTGATTGAATAATTTTGAAGTCAAACAATAATTGAATTAGGAATTGGAATTAGATCTTTAGAAATCGATGATAGGTTTGATTAGGAAACTTAACCAGTGGATTGGTTGCTTTTATTGAATTGATTTCTCTTTTCTCAGTTTGTAATATGTTTTTGTTCTTGAACTACGCCCCACCCCACCCCCCCCCCCCCCCCCCAATTTATTTATTTTTCTGAATGTTCCTAATTAGTTGGTAACAATCGAAGATCCTTGAGAAACAACCAAGGTTGGTTGCCTTGTATTGCAAGTTTTACTTATTTGACCTGTGTACGACCGCGGATCACACAACAAATGTCGTTGTTTGCCTCTAATTATTAGAACTAATAGGCAATTATCAATTTATTGCTATAATTGGTTTTACACAAGTTCATGAATTGAACAATTGGCCACTTGCACAATAAATAAAATAGTATTTAGTGTGAATAAAAGTAGAAATATAAATACCTAAATAGAGAAAGGGATAAAGATCATTTAGACTTCATAATCTGTGAAGAACCATAGCTTTGATTATCCTTGAACTAGAAGAAGAGTTTAGTTTCTTATTGAAACCATGAGAGCACAAACAAATAGAAGAAAAGAAAACTTAGAAAACCCCTAGCTGTCACAAGGGGGGCTAGAGTGACAAAAGTCTCTTAAGAGTTTTAATTTAAACCCTCATTATATGCAGGATTTCTAAAATGGACCTAAACCATAATAAAAATAAAAGGGTTTTAAAGAAGGCCCAAAATACCAAATAGAATTAAAATATTCCTAACTAGACCCAAAATAAATTGCTAAATATATGTTATGTTATTATATATAAAAATTGTATATATTTAAATTATTATAAGTATTATATATGTGTGTGTGTGTGTGTGTATATAATATTTATAAAATTTATTTACATGATTTATTGTATTTATGATAAATATTGTGATCTCATTACCAAGGTCGCAGCCCCTTCGACGTCTATAATTATCGACGACTTGTCTTTTGTAAAGTCTCTCGCACAAAAAAAAAATTAAAATTTGGTAATTGATATTTACTGAAGGCTAAGCCCTACGTAAATTTATCACATTATTGATAAGAAAGTCGTCAATAATTTACGGATGAATTATTGACGGCTAAGCCCTCTATAATTTAAAATATTATCAATGACCTTGAGGCCCACGGTAAATGGTTCATTGTAATAAAGAGAATTCTAGTGGTGAAATAAGGTGAACCAACAAGGCAACTTAACTATGAGTAAAGAAAGTAAAGCAGCCAGGAATTATTATATCTGTCATTAGTACATGCACCAACCAACATAGACAAATTTTAGTGAACACAATAATATAACTGGAGCAAAGTTTCAAAGACTACACCTTTGATATCAAGAGGAGACTCTCATAAGTGTAGCCCTCATCTCCCTTTGATTTGTTAATTCTACAACACTATCATCTACAGTATCACAAGATTGAAAATTTTCCCTTCCATTTCTTCCTTACAAGATCCACGATTCATTACCTCATCCTGCGATATTGTGCAAATCATTAAACAAATCAAGTCAAATAATTACAAAATTTCAAACTAAATAACTATCTATCTCAGCTGATGGAACGGATGAGAGACACATTGGAAATTAATGAATGATTCATTATTCTAATGAATTGAATGTTCATATTTAAATGTTCGTAATTTTAATAAATTCTAATTAATAATTAAAAATGTGTTAAAATCAATATATTAGAGTGTGTGTAGCATTGCTCGTTAGATAGATATTTAGGAGTGCTAGCAATACTTTTTTTTAATACTCTTTTTACTATTGACTGTAGAGTGTTCACATCCAATGCAATAAAAAAAAACTGCAAACCGATCCAAAAAAACTGAAACCAATGAAAATCAAAATTATTTAAATTTTTTTGGACCATATTTTGCATAGCTGACCAGTTCGGACAGTTTTCGGTTGGTGTTTGTAAAATCAAACCGATCCAAACCGAACTGATATTTTTTAATACATATACATTATTTGTATTTTACATGTAATTTCTATATGCTATTATACTTATTAGTTTTCACCATATTTTTATTTATTTTTTCTTATGTATCCAATCAACATAGCAAAACTATATATATACTTTGTTCTCATTGGCTTTTATTTTAAACATATATGTTCCTTTTGGTGCTGCAGGGACATTATATAGGAAAGCCAATGTTATTTAAGTAGGGCAAAGGTCTAGCATGCAATTTCTAAGTAGGGACATAATTTCACTATTATTTCAATAGCGTGCAATTTCATGGGGAGATTAACCTTGCGTGATAAGCCAAGTCAGATTCCTCATGGCTTATTTATAAGGTTTGGGGGACGATTTTTAAGTGTCAAGGGGTCAGGGTATTGAGCTTAGATTGAAGCACGTAGCCAGCTCTTTTATTTGGGTGATTTGTAACAAACGTTTTGTGTTGGTCTCTAGCATGTCTTGTGCTATTGCCCACTTACCGTAATAATATTTTTGCATTTAAAAAAAAAAATTGATTTATTGACGTTTTTTTTATACTTATTTTAAAATAATGTTCAATATTGAAAAGTAATAAAAAAATTAAAATTCAATAATAATGTGTCAATAAAAACCGACTCATCCAATTCAATCTAATTTACATTTTATCGAATTAGCTCAGATCAATTTTTTTAAAAAAGCCATGCCAAACCAAACGGAACTGATAGTTGTTTTAATCTTTAGATTGGGTGACTTTTTGAGTCAAAACTGATCCAAACCAATTCACGAACATCCCTAATTGACTGTAAATTACCAATTTTGTTAGTTTTACATTCTGATTTAAAAATAAACCAACCAAAATTTATGATTTTCAATAAATTTCAGTATAATAGAGAATGTTAAAAAAAGTATTACTAGTACTCCTCTTAATAAATTATTATGAGTTGGTGAATGAAATCGTGTGAAGAAAGGAAAGCATATGGAGTGAGTGGTGAGTTTAACATACTTGGCGCAGTTGGTGGAGGTGGTGCTGATCTTGTAGGGGATGTTGACGCCACATTTGCCAGGAAGTGCAGCCACGTTGTTGGCATTGAAGCCAGAAATGGCACCCGCAGCTTGCTTCAGGCAATTGCACGCAGCCTGGCGGTCTGCGGTGGTCTTCACGGCTGAGTTCAGGCTCCTCTCCGTTTGCAGCCACACCGCCAACAGTGGTCCACCTTTCTGAAGGTAAGCGAGGACAGCGAGCGAGGAGCGAGGGACGACGTGACCTGCCCGCACATGATCGCAGCCTGTGCCATGGGTGCACTCGCCACAACCATATGCACATCACCGCAACCACGCATGCAACCTTGAGGCTAGCCATCACTCCTCGGGGGAACAAATGACAACTTTATTGTTTGGTGTTTACTTGCTTGGTGTGGTAATTTCTTGCTTCCTTCCTCGTGAGTACAAGTGCTGCAAGAGGGGGGTTTATAGAGAAAATAGATAAGAGTGCACAGGGCCGTGGGAAAAGAAAAAATGTTTAAGAAAAAAAAGATATGCACAAATAAATTTGTTGATTTAATAATAAACTTTAAACTTCACATCAAAGTTGGTTTTTAGAAGGTGTTTAGAACAGTTGAATTTTAAGATTTCAATTATTTTTTCAGGAAAAAAGAACTTTTTGCCAAATTTCAGTTTGTTTGAAACATTAGCTGAAATTTTATAAAAAGCTTTTTTAAAAAAATAAACTATTTTTTATAATCTGCAGTATAATAGCTTATGAAATTTTTTCAACAGCTTTTTTCTCCTCAAACACATTATTCTTAATTACTCCCAAGTTTTCCGATAACTTTTTTCAGTTTCATACATACCCTTTTCATAATTATTATGTAAAAGTTGATTATTTTGTTGTATCCAAACGAAATTAATTTTTTGAATCATTTTTCAACAAACTTATCCAAAAAAACTGATTCTAATTATAATCGATATAATAACAATTGATTATACATATAATTAATTATTGAAATAATCTAATTTTACAATTGTCTCAAACCCACCCTTAATTGACTGACAGTGTAAATCATTTTATAGCAATAATGTATATTCATTAAACTCAATGTTATACACCTCGTTTTTGAATGTATTCACAGAAAAAAGAAAGAATAGAGGAAAAACAAGAAATTAATAGATATAACAAATGATATAATTAAAAATAAAATAGAAATAAAATGGAAGAAAATTGAATATGATGTAGACTCGTTTATTATGGATTAAAAAATAAATTTTATGAAAATAATTTAGTAATTATTTTTAAGAGATTTTAAAAATATAAAAACTAATTTATATTTATTTACAATCATAAAAATTATTTGAAAAACAGATGATTTTATGAAAAGTTACTGTGATTTTAATCAGATTTTAGATTTTTTCAGCTTCTGATTAATTTAAAAAACTAAAAATTACTCGTAAAAACTTTTAAAAATAATTATCTTTTAAAAAACTGATTTTTATTAAAAGATTGTAACAGATACGCCCAATAATAACTCGTGGAAAAATAGGTGGTGGCCATGTAGAATGCATGTGGCTGCCTTTGGTTTGTTGGTTGGTATGATCAATTTAATGTGTGTCGTACATGTTCTAATCTTGAGCAACTGGCTTAATATGAGCCGTTTGATTTGGTGCTCCCAAATAGTGTTGAATTGGGTATGGTCACAAGTCAATGTTTCGCTCTTCGTATTTACTGCCCTCAAACGACTGAACTCTTGAATTGGTTACCCGCGTTACTATTTTCAAGTGAAACTGCTACTAGCAAAGTCCCCCACTAGTGACCTCGATTAGGATGATAATCACGGCACCGAATTTCGAAGAAAAATTCCTACTTGTTTTATCTCTCCAATTGAATTACTTTGGCAGATTGAATTGCATTTCATTGGGTAACTAGTTCTTTATTGACATATTAAAGAAATCCAATTTATGTAACAGAAAAGAAAAGAAAAAAATATAAAATAAGATGAATATTGTTATGAAAACAGATAAAAAGACACAGAAACTTTATTTATGTCATTGTATAATTTATTTATGAATATAGACATGTCTACAATTTATCGGTAATGTAAAATTACTTGTATGGTGAACAAAATAAATCGCTTTTTTAGGAAAAATGGATCTGATTTAGTCAGTTACCATGCTATTGCAAGGGTTGTCACATTTTTTTATCATGTCACATAAAAATTTCTAAAAATCATTATTTAAGCATTTCAAAATCGTTAAACTATTTAAGTATTGCTAGAATGATCTACTCTCTCTAGTTCTTTTTATAAGACCAAATTAACTAATTCACAATAATTAAAGAAATTAGTTAATTTAGTTAGTAGCATTAAATTTGTCCTAAATTTATATGTTCTTTCCAAATTACCCTTAACATTAATGAGGCATATTCTTGTTCTTTTTTCAAATATTAATTCTTTTAATCTTTCTCATCAATAATATATTTATTGCCTTGATTTTTATTGACTATGAATATGAAAAGGCAAAGTAAGGCTTTCAAAATTATTTTCATACAAGGCAAAATTAGACTCTCAAAGAGTTGAGACATTATATATCCTACCTACTATTGAACATAGATAAAAAAAGACTTATAATTGAGGCTATTTTTGAAAAAAAATAATTAATGCACAAGACATTCTAAGTTGGTTCTTATAAAATGACTAAGTCAAACTTCTAATTTAATTCTTATAAAAAATATTGGAGGAAGCATCTTTTATAGTAAGGAGAAATTGTATTTTCGGTCCTTTTATAATTCTTAATCCGTGATTTTGGTCTTCTATTTTTAGTTTTGTGATTTTAATCTTCCAATTTTAAAAATTCGCTATACGATCCCCCTATTTTTAATCCCGCAATTTTAGTCTTCCAATTTTTAAAAATTTGCAATTTTGGTCCCCTTATTTTTAATTCCGCGATTTTAGCTCCCTAATTTTTAAAATTTTGTAATTTTGGTCCAATCATTAAATGTTCATCTGTTGACCCTTAATGCCTCAACGTTAACTGATGATTGCGGATTTTTAAAATTTAGGAGACTAAAATCGCGAAATTAAAAATAAGGAGATCAAAATTTCAAATTTTAAAAAATTGAATGACTAAAATTACAGAATTAAAAATAGGGGACCAAAATCATGAATTTTTAAAAATTAAAGGACTAAAATTACAAAGTTAAAAATAGAAAGACCAAAGTTGCAAATTGAGAATTATAGGAGGATCAAAAATACAATTTAGCCAATTACTTTATAATATATAACGTAAAAATATATATTATCATAAAGTAATATTTCTCACTTAAATTTTTACTCATGCTTTTAATTTGTATGAAATTGATTTCTTACTTAAATAAAGTGGACGAAATGCTTCGGTAAGACTCTTTCTCGACTTTTCTTTTGCACTTAGTATTGCGTTAGTATATATACAGGGGTAGGATTTTGACATCAGGTATAAGAGTTAGTCAAATTACACATTCAATAACTTTTTGTATAATGCAAATTTAACCAATCCAACCGTTGAATTTGATGTTCTTATTAATTAGATTAAGTATACAAAATTTCATACAATTCTAAAATTATTTAATAGTTCATTAAATCACTTTTTTAACGTACAATATGATATTAAATATATGTAAATGTTTAATATTATATAACATATTTAGAAAAGTCCAAATGATGTGAAATTTGATATACATAATCATAAAGATAATATCATCAAATTCAACGGTTGAATTGGTTAAATTTGTATTATACAAAAGTTATTTAAAGTGTAATTTGACTAACTCTTATACCTGGTGTCAACGGATTTTGTCCCATATATATATATATATATATATATTTCAAGAAATGCTAGCCGTAAGGAGCGAAAAATTACATCAAACCCTATGAGGTTATTAACCTAATGTAAACATAAACCAAAAGATTTAAGTATACTCACCCATCTTGAACCCCAAATAAAGAAGGAGATCGACCTGAGAACTTAACACAAGAATAATAATTTCGGACCCTTCTTGAAAGGGATTCAACCGTTTCTCGGCTCTTCCATGTAGGCTTTGTAGGCATCCGGTGATTTTAAAAAAGCATAAACGTCTAAATTGCAAGTCAATTTCTTATATACATTGTAATTGAAAAGGAGGAGGTCAAAAGCATAAAATCGAAGGAGCAATACACACTATTAGTATTGATAAAATAAAAGGTTGACGATTAAGTTTAACCTGAGAAAATAAATAGAAAAACTTTTTCTTGCAAGCCCTTCAAGCTTGCGTCACATGCACTCTAGTGTCTAGTTTCAAAATTGTACAGACTTCTCCGTTGGTCATGTCTACTTCTTGGCAAAAGCCAACGGTTTTGAAGAATGTTTCCGCAAGTATAGTTCCAGAAATTAAATTCCGGTTTATGTTATTGATGTGGTTGAAAAAGGTAGATAATTAAAAGGGTGTAGGGAGGAGACGAGGATGTTTTTAGAATAATCTTTTTTAAAATGGGTAGTGGAGGTGTGGGAAGTAAAAATGGGGGGTGCAAAGTGTAAGTCCCTAAAGATTGAGCTAAGTGCTCACAGATGTTTCGTATAACAGGCTTTGCCTTATTTTGACATATTTTAGTTAGGTTGGCCCGTTTCCTTTAGCATTGATCCAGAATTAAAAGAAAAAAGTAAATATTGAGCTCATTTGTTTAACTTTTGAAAAAGTAGTTTTAGGGATGTAAATTTAAATTAAAGTAATTAACTTTTTAGAGAAGTTATCAGAAATAAAAGTTATTTTTGTTTAGTTACAATTAAAAAAAAAAATACCTTTTATGTTGAGAGATAACTATATTTACAATTTTATTTTATTTTTACAAACAACTTAAAACAACTTTTAAAATAATAGGATTTTTTTCTGATCCTATTTATTTCATAAGTTTAAATAAATACATCAAAAGTTTTTCAATTTCTTTTTCAAAATAAAAGTTTTTTTCATAAAAACTGGAACAAATGGACTCATAATTTGAAGTCCATCGGCCTTCAATTGCCAAGTTTATGGCGCACTGGTGATTTATTGTTTTTTTGTAATCAATTTAAAGGACATGGACGGACTACTAAAGCCCAACGGTGGAACTTTCTTCATTTGGTCTTGTCACATAATTAACTTTGAAGCTCCTTGCACGACATAGTGGGAATTTTACTTTTTTTTTCAATTTTAATTTTGCATGAACATTCATCACATATAAAGTATTTTATTTGATTATATGATGGTATAGTAATTTTTTAAAAAATTTATAAGAAATTCACTAAAAGATGATAATGTTAAAAAACTTTTTCTTTAAACAAAAATCTAAACATAGAAATTGGCGCAAGTGATACTTCGTAAATAACTTTTACAAAATAGCTCTTATTTTTAATTTTAATGGTATCAATATAGAGTTTAACAAGGAAAATGTAAAATTGCTTGTCGCATGGTTTACAGTACTACCAGTGTGTTGCACGAGTTTATATAAATATGACAAAAAATATATAATTTAAATATGTAAAAAATATGTTGAGAGTTTTTTTTATCAATTTATAATTTTTATAAATTATTTATCATAAATAATATTTTGATGATATCATGTGTATTTTTTTTTAAATTAATAATATTAATTGTTAACTGTTTTAATGACGTTATGATTAAAAACTCAAATATATCAAAGTTGTAGTTTATTAGTTGAAGTAATTTATTAAACACAGATTATATTTTAATTTAGTTTGTATATGAGAAATGTTAGCAACACATCCTCTAATATACTTTTTTGAAAACATTTTATATTATTGGTTAAATTTATTAAAAATTAAAAAAAATTGTGAGTACTACTTTTTACTTAATAAGTCAGACTCATGATTAATTTTATAGTTTCCAATATATATTAACCAACAATAGAGAGTATATTGCTATCACTCCTTGTTTGTATATTATTTCACATGTTACACAACAATAAGAATCACAACCTTTTTTTAGGGGTGTCAAAACGGGTCAACCCAACCCAACCCATTAAAAAACAAGTATGGTTGGGTTGACCCCTTTTTGATTGGGTTGGAAATCTTAACCCGTGGTGGGTTGGTGGGTTGGGTGACTTGTTAACTCATTAAAAAAATTATAAATCTTTTATTTTTTTTGCTTTAATTATTTTTAAAATTTTATGATCAAATATAAAATTAAAAAGAGAAAAAATGTTATAAAACCAGTAAATAAAAAAACTACTTAATACTTTAGAACTGATCACTTCACCATAAACTTTAAGTAACAATTTTTATTTATCCTAAATTCTAATGACCACAA